>CM050168.1:39331055-39421055 GCA_027410445.1 Discoglossus pictus
ATATATGTATGTATGTATATATATATATATATATATATATATATATGTATGTATATGTATATATGTATATATATGTGTGTATATATATATATATATATATATATATATATATATATATATATATATATATATATATGTACATATATACAGTGGATATAAAAAGTTTGCACACCCCTGTTAAAATGTCATGTTTCTGTGCTGTTAAAAAATTAGTCAAAGATAAATCCTTTCAGAACTTTTTCCACCTTTAATGTGACCTATAAACTGTACAACTCAATTGAAAAACAAACTGAAATCTTTTAGGTAGAGGCAAGAAAAAATGTAAAAATAAAATAATATGGTTGCATAAGTATGCACACCCTTGAACTAATACTTTGTTGAAGCACCTTTTGATTTTATTACAGCACTCAGTCTTTTTGGGTATGAGTCTATCAGCATGGCACATTTTGACTTGGCAAGATTTGCCCACTCTTCTTTGCAAAAACACTCCAAATCTGTAAGATTGCAAGGGCATCTCCAGTGCACAGCCCTCTTCAGATCACCCCACAGATTTTCAATCGGATTTAGGTCTGGGCTCTGACTGGGCCATTCCAAAACTTTAATCTTCTTCTGGTGAAGCCATTCCTTTGTTGATTTGGATGTATGCTTTGGGTCGTTGTCATGCTGAAAGATGAAGTTCCTCTTCATGTTCAGCTTTCTAGCAGAAGCCTGAAGGTTTTGTGCCAATATTGACTGATATTTGGAACTGTTCATAATTCCCTCTATCTTAACTAAGGCCCCAGTTCCAGCTGAAGAAAAACAGCCCCAAAGCATGATGCTGCCACCACCATGCTTCACTGTGGGTATGGTGTTCTTTTGGTGATGTGCTGTGTTGTTTTTGCGCCAAATATATCTTTTGGAATTATGGCAAAAAAGTTCAACCTTGGTTTCATCAGACCATAACACCTTTTCAAACATGCTTTTAGGAGACTTCAGATGTGTTTTTGCAAAATGTAGTCTTGGATATTTTTCTTCGTAAGGAAAGGCTTTCGTCTTGCCACTCTACACATTAGCCCAGACATATGAAGAATATGGGAGATTGTTGTCACATGTACCACACAGCCAGTACTTGCCAGATATTCCTGCAGCTCCTTTAATGTTGCTGTAGGCCTCTTGGTAGCCTCCCAGACCAGTTTTCTTCTTTTCTTTTCATCAATTTTGGAGGGAGCTCCAGTTCTTGGTAATCTCACTGTTGTGCCATATTTTCTCCACTTGATGATGACTGTCTTCACTGTGTTTCATGGTATATCTAATGTCTTGGAAATTCTTTTGTACCTTTCTCCTGACTCATACCTTTTAACAATGAGATCCCTCTGATGCTTTGGAAGCTCTCTTTGGACCAGGGCTTTTGCAGTGGGATGCGACTTAGAACATTTCAGGAAAGACCAACTAGAGCAGCTGGACTTTATTTGGGGTTAATCAGAGTCAATTTAAATTATGGCAGGTGTATGCTGACTCCTATTTAACACAATTTGGAATGTGATTGCTTAATTCTGAACACAGCTACATCCCCAGTTATAAGAGGGTGTGCAGACTTTTGCAACCAAATTATTTTTCTATTTTTTTTCTCTTCCCTCCAGCTAAAAGATTTCAGTTTGTTTTTTAATTGAGTTGTACAGTTTATAGGTCACATTAAAGGTGGAAAATGTTCTGAAATTATTTATCTTTGTCTAATTTTTTTATAGCACAGAAATCTGACATTTTAATAGGGTTGTGTAGACTTTTTATATCCACTGTATATGTATATATATATATATATATATATATATATATATATATATATATGTATATATAGTGTTGAGTTCTCAGACCATACACCATACACTGCATCAAATTGGTCTGCATGTCTGTCGTTCCAGAAGGAAGCGTTTTCTATTGATGATGCACAAGAAAGCCCACAAACAGTTTGCTTAAAACAAGCAGACTATGGGCATGGATTACTGGAAGCATGTCCTGTGGTAGAATGAGACAAAGATAAACTTATTTGGTACAGATGGTGTCAAGCGTGTGTGGCTGCAACCGGGTGAGGAGTACAAAGATAAGTGTGTCTTGCCTACAGTCAAGCATGGTGGTGGGAGTTTTATGGTCTGGGTCTGCATGAATGCTGCCGGCACTGGGTTGCTGCAGTACATTGAGGGAACTATGAATTCCAACATGTACTGTGACATACTGAAGCAGAGCATGATCCCCTACCTTCGTAGACTGGGCCACAGGCCAGTATTCCAACATGATGACCACCCCAAACACACCTCCACGACGATCACGGCCTTGCTAAAGAAGCTGAAGGTAAAGGTGATAGACTGGCCAAGCATGTCTTCAGACCTAAACCCTATTGAGCATCTGTAGGGCATCCTCAAATGGACGTTGGGAGTGCAAGGTCTCTAACATCCACCAGCTCTTTGATGTCATCATGGAGGAGTGGAGTTGAAATCCAGTGGCAACCTATGAAGCTCTGGTGAACTCCATGCCCATAAAGGTTAAGGCAGTGCTGGAAAATAGTTGTGGCCACACAAAATTTTGACACTTTGGGACCAATTTGGACATATCCACATAGGGGTGTACTCTCTTTTGTTGCCAACAGTTTAGACATTAATGTCTGGGTGTTGAGTTATTTTGAGGGGACAGCACATTTACACTGTTATACAAGCTGTACACTTACTACTTTACATTGTAGCAGAGTGTCATTTCTTCAGTGTTGTCACATGAAAAGATATAATAAAATATTTACAAAAATGTGAGGGATGTACTCACTTTTGTGAGATACTCTGTGTGTGTGTGTGTTATATATATATATATATATATATATATATATATAAATATATATATATATATATATATATAGTTGTCGTAATTGCGAGTTTGTTGGTAACACCAATTTAAAAGGCACGGACTTGCCGATGGCAGTCATCTAGAGGCCTGTAAAATAGAGAGGGGAGAGGCTCGCAAGCTAGAGGGGAGGCGAGGCTCTAAATAGCTTCCCAGTTACCGGCTTGAAAATAAAATGGCTGCCATTTTTTTTCAAGCTCCTAAAGCGTATTTATGCGCTGCCATTTTTTCTTTTACCCCATAACTCGGAAGTCGTTGGGAGGTCTCCAAAAGAAGGCAATTGAATAGGAGGTTGATGGCGCTCATTACACTCCGAGCAGCTGAGACTGTGAGGGTTGCAACTGCAAGCCAAGCGCGTAACTCTAAAAAAAAACCCAAAAAACAACCAAAATAATTTAACAAAAAATAATATCACACACAGCACAGAGGGAGAGAGCCAGTAAGCGTGGGAGTGAGGTTGCAAGCGAATTTGAGCCAAATTTGGGGGTTTTCGTCAATCCGAAATCGGCAAATCGAGGAAAAAAATGTCGGATGAAAAACGTAAAAATTTTGAAACTGCATAAAAATGAGGTTCATCTAAGCTAGACATGCGGAACTTTGAAAATACACGACGGCAAAGACAGTAACACTTGCACCAACAACGTCAGGCACGCAGGACATTAAAAATAAAACCAACAGCAGTCAGCGCGTAACATGCAAACATTCAGTGCTCATTGTGGGCCCCGTTGTGAGCCCAGTGATGAGCGCTGAAGGCTCTCTTCGCGTGGCTGACGATGAGCACAGCGAGCTGGAAAGGCTTGCAATGATCACCTGAAGGCATTCATTGCGAGCCCTGCGATGAGAGTCAAAGGCGCTCAGTGTGGGACTCGCGATGAGCGCTGAAGGTGATCAGTGCAAATCAAGAAAGTTGAAGTACACGGGGGGAGAGGCTTGCACTGAGTGCCGAAGGCGCACATTGCGAGCCACACGATGAGCGCCAAAGGCGCTTACCGCGGGGCTTGCGATGAGCACCAAAGGTGCTCAGAGGACCAAAAGCCTCACATTGTGTGGCAATGGACCCGATTTCCTAGCAGCTTTTAATAATATGCTAAATGGAAGATCACTCACTAGAGACTAAAGGGGGTATTTGTTAGTAGACTTATTTTGTATTAATGATGCAATGTTCTTACAGGAGAGTTCTTGAGCCATTACACTGACTATAAGAGAGAGTTTAAGAATAATTTAAACTGCTTGCTATGTCTTCTGCATGTGAGAAAATGGTCTATTATGGGCATAGTGGTCTGTCCTTGTGGATGAGCTGTCCTTGTAGAATAATTGAAATATGGCACTCAGAGGTCAAAGAGCACTTTTCAGGACTTGTATTATGAGCATGAAATATGTGAAGGCTAGGTTTAAATAAGAGAAAGCCACTCTGTATCTGAAATGCCCAAGGGCCCCTCTATATCAGAGTACAAAGCGGTTTGTCATATAACATTCTCAAATTTTAACCCTAATGATGCCAGCAGCACATTTTTCATGAAGAAACTTTTTGGGTTTTGTACTTCAAGTCAAGAACTTTCATGGAATTCACTGAAAGGTGTTGGAGTTATATTTTATTAAGTCCACTGCCACTCCATTTGACTACTATGTACACAGTGGACTAAACTGTTTCTATATATTCCTATAACACGAGATGCAAAAGAACATTGGATATAACAACATCAGGGCTTTTTAATGTCCTTAGCCCATCTCTCAAAAACTTCCATGGTGTTGAAATATATAGCGTATATAAGATTTACTGTGAGTCTTACTATTTTTCTAGGAGTTTGGAACCATTTTCTCATTCAGGGCCACTAACCCACTTAAAAATCATGGAGACCACACATTCAGTTTTCATTGAGCTGCTTATTTTGCTTGGCTTTTTGTGTAATACTGATTGGTCATTAAACCTATTACTGTCACTTGCTGTTTGTGCATCCTTGTGTAATGCAGTCCTGCCTCTTGGAATTTGAAAGTCATTTATAAATTCACCTAGAAAGATGTGAACCAAAACATGCAGATGGCCACATGAAATCAGGCAAAAGGTCAAATTAAGCATTACTATACATGAATGTCCCCTACTGAGTGCATGCTTAGTTTGCCTGTGGTTGATCCTTATTCGAGGAATCGGGGAGCTGCCATTTTCTGCCATTGATACTTACAATATTAGCCATGAACCGTTTTCCAAAGTATTCCTATTCTAGAGCCTCTCTTTCTCAGAAACTTGAGGCCCTCCTTTCACTTTGTTTAACCTCAATCAATTAAATTAGCAAGAATCACATTGATTTAGTATAAAACACAATGGGTTCCAGCTTGATTTCCCGGTTCTCTTTAAAAAAACAACGGTTTCTTGAGACCGATACAACGTTTTGAGCAGTCCTTGACTTCTTAAATAAAAAATAAAACCTAACAGCTATATTTCCTTTTAGTTTTGTGGTAATGGGTTTAATATTCGGATAAATTACTTTGCATGCTTTCTTGTAAAAAGCAAAATCTGGATAGAAATGTTTAGGGACCGGGTCCATTTTTTTGTAAATGTAAAGATGTTATGCAGCTAAATGTATTAAGTAGATCAGAGCTCTTGACTGTGATCAAGAGATTAAATGCAGCTTCCTTGAATTAAGTGATCAGTAAAAGGCCACTGTACAGTGAAATAATATATTTATATATGTTTGAAATTAAATCTAAGAGGATAATAAACCAATAAAGGCAATTAACCAAGTCTTAAAGCTAGTTTTAATTATCAGAAACTATATTAGTGTACCTCCTTAGGACCCTGGCTTAATCCATGATCGTTTATGGAAGTTGTGTGTAAGTGAGAGGGGTAATTACATTTCTGTAGAGCTGTAGTTGCATCCATTTATGCAACTGCCTGCTTCTGATGTGGTATCAATTTCTCATTGTGTTATCTACAAAAGATTTTGGACTTCTCACTGTTCCCTCCTTCCTCCACTGAGAGCTACTTGATTCAGCTCTCAAAATGTGATGTAACAAACGGATTCCTAGGTTTTGCCCACCTCCGAAATGCTGTTGGTCTCACAATGCAGCAGAAGAACTGCCAGATTTCTAAATTCAACTTTGTTGTCTGAGAAACACATAGAATATGTTTCGCGAAATAAAAAAATGAAACATTAAACCGTCACATTTTGTGTAAACAAAGTTTGTCAGTGTGATTTAATGATATATACTCTTTTCTGTATTATACCCCTGTTTATTTATAGCTGGATTTAATAATATAATTGATGCCTTATTTACTGAGAATACAATCAAATGTAATGTATTATTTTAGTTATTTATTTTATGCTCTTTTGTGATGGTTTCTCCCTATCATGACCCGTGCTGCATGGAGACCTTGGTAGCCTCTAAGTGTCTGAGCACATTACTTTCCACCTGATAGATAAAAGCTTTCTGTATAGATTCCTAGAGAATAACTGCTCTGTGGAGCGTTGATACTTGACAATTAGAGCCTGGGAAGGCAAGGCATGCCTCCCCCATGTGCTGTTGGTAGTGTTTGACCTTGAATCCCCTCTTCTTCATGTAATCACCTCACCTACCCCTGCAATAAGTCCCAGCACAGCCTTTGTCTGTAGTGTGCTTCATGCATGTTAGCTGGCTCATCGATATCACTGTTTGCGATAGAATTACATTGCACACTGACATGAGTGACTGATTTTATTGGTACACTGACATTCATAAAATACCTCAGGGTACTACTTATTTCTTTGCTCTTGGTTTTCCTTTGTGACCAATTCCATCAGCGTATTCAGCCTTTTGTTTAGTTAATAAAACTATAGTCTGTGTGAAATCTTTTGCACTCTGCCCTCTCCTATTAATTGCTGACACCTTGTGATAAAGCAGGGGTTAGAGGCATGAGTTTCAATAATAGTATTTATTATTAAATATATATGTGTATTTATAATCAGGTACCACTTTGTGTTCACCTTTCTAGTACTTTCAAGTACAGCCTGAATGCTTTTGACATGGATTCAACAAGGTGTTAGTCATTTCTTCGATACTCGGGTCCATGTTGACATGATAGCAACACACAGTTGCTACAGAGTTGCCAGGTGCACATTCTTGTTGTGAATCTCCTATTCTACACACATCCCAGAGATGCTCTATTGGGATGAAATCTGTGCAGGCCTTTGAAGTATACTAAACTCATTGTTCTGTTTGGGGAACTAGCTTGAGGTGATGTTTGGGTTGACTGTGGCCATAAAGGGATACACGTGGTCAGCAACAATACTCAGGTAGGCTGTGACATTTAAAAAATGCGTAATTGGTATTAGGGGACCTAATACGTGCCTTTTTCCACACTTCTAAACCACCACCACCTTGAACCGTTGACACAAGGAATGATGGATCCATGTTGGTGACACAAAAAATTCTGGATCCATGCTGGTAACTCTAAAACTCTGACCTGTATGTTGCAGCAGAAATCAAGATTTGTCAAACCATTCAACGGTTTTCTAATCTTCACCTCTGCCCACTGTAGCCTCAATTTCCTGTTCTTTGCTTATAGGAGTGGAACACTGAGTCCAGAACTGACATATGCTAATGAGGTGACGCTCATGTGACGTCACATAATTAGCATATGCCGGTTCTGGTCACAGGCAGAAGACGCGCTGCAGCACAGCAGGAGGTGAGAAGAGAGAGGGGAAAGGGGAGGTTGTTGGAGAGGGGGTAAAGATGGGGGATAAGGGGGTTAGGAGGGAGGTGGAGGATTGCAGCCCAAGGGGATTAGTAGGGTGGGGGATGAGAGGCTAAGTCGTGCGCCGTACACGCAACTGCGTGACCAACATCGCAAATGTTACAGACAGCGTTCTTGGTCCACAACTATTATAGTGATATGTGTGTATATATATATATATATATATATATATATATATATATATATATATACATATTTGAAAGTCTGCATACCCTTGGAGAATTGGTAAGATATGTACCATTTTTAAAGAAAACATGAGTGAGCAGGCAAAACACATTTCTTTTATTTCTTAATTCATAATCAACTGTAGGTTATAACAGAATGGCACAATCCAAGAACAAAACATGGCAACAAAGGAAAAAATTAAACGAACCTGTTCAAAAGTTTGCATACCCTTAGTTCTTAATACTGAGTATTTTCCCCTTTAGCATTAATGACCGCGTGCAGTCTTTATTAATAGTTTTTTATGAGGACCCTAATTCTTGCTGGTGGTATAGCTGCCCATTAATTTTGGCAAAATGCCTCCAGGTCATGCAAAGTGTTTGATCGTCTTGCATGAACCGCACGTTTGAGATCACCCCAGAGTGGCTTGATGATATTAAGGTCAGGAGACTGTTATGGCCACTCCATAACCTTTACCTTTTTCTGCGGTAACCACTGGATGGTCAACTTGGCCATGTGCATAGGGTCATTGTCATGCTGGAAAGTCCAAGAGTGTCCCATGTGCAGCCTATTTTCTGATAACATGCCACATTCATCTTGCTATCTATTTTCACAAGATTCCCTGTGCCTTTAGAGCTCACACCCACCCCCCACCCCCCAAAAAAACATCAGTGAGCCACCACCATGCTTCACAGTGGGGATGGCATTCTTTTCACTATAGGTCTTGTTGACCGCTCTCCAAACATATCGCTTATAGTTGTGACCATAAAACTCAATTTTGGTCTTGTCGCTCCCAATTACAGTGTACCAGAAGCTGTGAGGCATGTCAAGGTGTTGTCGGGCATAATGTAACCGGGCATTTTTGTGGCATTGGCGCAGCAAAGGCTTCTTTCTGGCAACTTGACCATGCAGCTCATTTTTGTTCAAGTATCGTCGTATTGTGCTCCTTGAAACAACCACACCATATTTTTTCAGAGCAGCCTGTATTTCTCCAAGGGTACCTGTGGGGTTTTCTTGTATTCCGAACAATTATTCTGGCATATGTGGCTGACATCTTTCCTGGTGTACCTGACCTTGGCTTGGTATCAAGAGATCCCCTAATTTTCCACTTCTTAATAAGTGATTGAACAGTACTGACTGGCATTTTCAAGGCTTTGGATATCTTTTTATATCCTTTTCCATCTTTATGAAGTTTCATTACCTTGTTACGACAGTTCTTTTCTGCTCCCCATGGCTCAGTATCTAGCCTGCTCAGTGCACCCACGTGAGTGCTAACAAACTCCTTGACTTTTTATACAGACACTAAAAGCCACAGGTGTGGGAAATTAACCTTTAACTGCCATTTTAACCTGTGCGTGTCAACTTGAGTGAATGTAACAAGGTCAAACATTCAAGGGTATGCAAACTTTTGATCAGGGCCATTTGGGTGATTTCTGTTACCATTATGATTTAAAAAGGAGCCAAAGAACTATGTGATAATAAATGGCTTCATATGATCACTATCCTTCAATAAAAGACACAACCCTGTATATATGTGTGTATATATATGTATATATATATATATATATACATATATATACACACATATACAGGGTTGTGTCTTTTATATATATGCATTTGGGTTTGACTTTATTGCAGTGGTACTTTGGAACTCAGCTTTAATCCATTCTGGACGGCAGGTTGAGTTTCAGAAACGTTGAATGCCAAGGTAGCATTTCCCAAAGTGATCAATGTAAATTTAAATAATCTGTTCCCGGACCCCAGAAATTGCACATTTTAGTTTGTTCTGATGCGAGGTAGCAATAAACTGCATCACACACACATTTTCTGGGTAGGGTCAATGGGAGCTGGGGGGGCTGTATAATAATGTAAATAAAGTTGTAAAAACATTTTTTTTTCATATAATATAGAAAGCTTTAAAAAAATAACACTTTTTAAATCAATCAAAACATGCTCTGTCACACAGGAAGAGCATTAGGAGGGAGGTCAGTGGCCATTTAATCACATTTCTTCCTCATTCTGATATTTGGTCTGAATAACAACTGAACCTCTTGATCATGTCTGCAGGCTTTTATGCATTGAGTTGCTGCCACGTGCTTGGCTTATGAGATATTTGCATTAAATAGCTGCTGTACCTTATAAAGTGGCCACGGAGTACAAATATATGTGTGTGTATAATTTTTGTAATTGGATTATAGAAAGCATTGACTAAAATGTCCCTTAAATATTGTAATAGTAATTTTTATGTCTCTTTGTTTATCAGCTATTTATTGAATAAACGGCTTGTGTGTCTACTTCTCTGAACCAACCACTTTTTCTTCTTCATACTAGTAATGTTGAACTGAGTGTGCCCTGCAGTAGTGTGACGCAAGGAAAATTATCAGTGTCTGGAACTTCTTATCCAAAAGAAACAGGAAAAGTGAGGGAGGAACTGAGGTTTTAACCAAATAATCTTGAATAAGCATTGATCTGAAATCATAGATTTTTACACTAGAGCAGTGGTTCCCAAACTTTTTGTCTGATGTTGAGGCTGTAAGATATTTATGTTGGGCCCTATTCCATGTCTCTCGTAAGAAAAAATAAGAGTGAAGTTCACTCATAAAACTCTACTGAGCTATCACATCAAACACGTAAATCTAACCCTCAGACATGCCACCCAAGTGCTCGAATTTTCATTAATATCCAAACTATTTTAAAAATCACTATCACATCCCTCATGTAACAATATCAAATCTTCCTGAAGTTTACTCAGAAATCTGTAATTAAAAATAAGCCAGACTTCAGGGAGGCCAGGTTGCCTCAAATCAGACAATATTAAGGAGCTATCACCTACCGCTAATCTCGAAGAGCCACGGTGAAGTAAGGTGTCATTTGCTGTGGAGCTGTCGCTGTATGGGAAACAAGGGCAGCGTGGCCGGCGGAGATTAGCTCTCAAACGAGTCATTGCACTGTTTTTGTCGACTCAGAACAGACTGCTGTTGGTGCAGTACTATCCTCATCATCAAGTTCTGCTGTGGCCCTTTGTAGCATCATACTGAAGAATAGCCGGAATAGGGTTTGTGCAAGGACACAGCCCTGCTTTACACTGTTACTTATTAGGAAGGGCTCCGACAGGTTATTGCTATGCCTGACTTGGCTGGCCTTCATGTTGCTGGATGACCATGTTGAGGAACTTAGGAGGACATCATATACGTTCCAGGATTTGCCACAGACCCTTCTTGCTTACAGTGTAGAAAGCTTTGGTAAGGTTGACAAAAGGTCACATCAAGTCCCTTGTTCTGTTCTCAGCATTTGTCTTGGAGCTGCCTGAGATCAAAAAACATGTTTGTAGAGCTCCTGTTGGCCCTAAAGCCACACTGCTATTTTGCGATAGTGGGCCCCAGTCTGTTGAGGAGTACTCTTGCGAGGATTTCCCCTGTGACAGAGAGCAGAGTTATCCCCTGTTAATTGGAGCAATCTGACTTGTACCCACTCTTCTTGTACAGGGTAACAGTGATTGTGTCAAGAAAGTTCTATGGCAGTTTGCCTTGCCGCCAGCAACAAACCAAAAGCTCATTGAGCTTAGCGTGAAGTGCTGGGCCCCTATGTTTCCAAATCTCTTCTGGGATCCTATGAACTCCTGCTGCCTTACCATTCTTTAGCTGCTCAATAGCTTTTACAGTCTCTTCGAGAGTAGGGATTTCATCCAGTTCTGTTTTCATTGGTTGTTGTGGAATGCAATGGAGTGCTGAGACTGAAACTACGAGGTTGGGGCAGAACAGAGTCTGAAAGTGGTCAGACCACCGGTTCAGGATCAACGCACTGCGCAATGGGCTTTGGATCAGGTGCGAAGGGCCATACACTGCCTTCAGGGCTTCATAAAAGCCTCTGTAGTTGTTGACATCTGCGCAAAGCTGAGTTCTTTCCGCTAGTTCTTTCTGAATTTCCGGAAGCTTTCGTTGAAAGTTGCTGCACACAAGATGGAAGGCTGCTTTCTTGTTAGGGCAGGATGGCTGAGCGAGATACGCTTAATGATCTGATCTCTTTTTCAACAGTAGTTTATGGCTCTCCTGATTGTTTTTGTCAAACTAGTCTTTGTTCTTCTGTGTGGTGAACTCTATGACCTCTTCAGAGTTCTGCATGGTTTTGAGGTATTCCCATAGATCTTCTGAAGAGCGATCCGTGAAACATCTGCGATCCTCTAGTCTTGACTGGAGATTCGCCTGGAAGTTGCCCTTCACTGTAGCTGACTGGAGGTTGCCTATCTGTAAATTATTTTTTGGGGCTCCTTTCCACTTTGGCTTAGGATTGAAGTGGAGACGAAGATGCCAGTGCTTGGACCGAGGATGCATCCAGGTTTTCTTCAGCCTGTTTTTCTGCTGGAAAACTGTGTTGGTGATGGTGAGTTTCTAGCAGAAGGAGCCCGTTGTCATTGTAGCTTCCAACACCGTGGCAAGTATCCTATCCTCTTCCAAGCTTCTGAATCTTTGCCTACTTTGGCATTGAAGTTGCAGAGGATGATTACTTCATTGTCTGAACGGACGTTCTGTACAAGATTGCCAGGTCAGTGTGAAACTTGTCCTTTTCTGTAGGGTCCGTTTGAGGAATTGGAGCATAGACCAAAAAAAAAATGATAGCATGCTGTTGCCGTCAGTGACCCTTTGGCATGTTTTCAAGTTTGGAGGTGATATGGTTCCTTACCATGAAGCTAACACTATATATATATATATATATATATATATATATATATATATATATATATATATATATATATATATTTTTATATATATATATATATATATATATATATTCAGTACCCAGCTTTTGAGCCGTATAGGGTCCTCATTACGGCTGGACCTGCTCAACCTGCCCGCTCCTACTTTGTTGGATCACTGGTTCGCACAATTACAGAGAATGATTGCGGTCATAGACCAATCATTTCTTCAAAGCCTATTCTAGCCACAAATCATTTATGGCTCCATGACCAGTATCTCCACATATGTTTTCTTTCCTCTGCAAACGTCAAACTATTTCTTAAAGGTCATTCACACATGACTACCCCTTTACTTCCTTCCAGTTTACCCATCATAGGCGACTTGTTCCAAAAATATTCATCACAACCCTTACACAAGATTCTTTCAGGCCAAGCACCTCATTGTCCACCATTATTGCCACCAAACTGGCCTTCTATGGTTTCCCGATACCAAGCAAGTTCACAATCTCACCTTCACAATCCAGGTATTTTACTAGTCAAGACCTCACTTTTGTTGATGATCACTGCACTCTTATCTTTCACTCTTCAAAGACTAGTTGCACTCCTGTTGTCCATCACCTACTACCCCACCTTTCGTTTCCCTTATGCACTACCTTTATTCCCTATGTCAGAATCGTTCTTACCAGACTTGGGTACAATCCTTTCTCATATTCTGGGCACATTTTCCGTATTGGGGCAGCCTCAACGGCTTCCAAAACAATACGCCAGTGCACATAATCAAGGCCATAGGCTGCTACAAAACCAAATTCTCAATACTACCCTCATTCTCACTCAAATTAAATCAAGTTCCTTCATCACCTTCTTTTATTTATTTCATAAAGTTGCACTAATCACTACTCCTATCCAACTCACTTCTTACAGATAGATAGTCCACTATTATTATCCTCCACGTTGCCCATTTCACTGTTATTCAGTATTAACCTCCACCTGTATCCTTTTAATTCTTACGCTAGATTTAAAGAAACAGTTCCCAGGTCACAAATCTCCTTATATCACTCATTTCTAGGGTTCTTCGCCTTTTCTGTCACTGTCCTCAAGCCAGATTGTCATCACACTTGTCCTCCTTCAGCCATAATCCCCATCATTACTCATCCACCGTTCGTGTCTTTTAGACACTTTTAGTGTCAGATACTTTTGCATGATCCTTTCGGGCCAAGCACCTAACTGTCAATCACTGCTGCCACCAAACTGGCCTTCTACAGGTTCCTGAAACCAAGCAAGTTCACAATCTCACCTTCACAAATCTCACTAGACAAGACCTCACTTTTGTTGATAATCATTGGACTTTTACCCTTCAATCTTCAAAGACTAGTCGCACTCCCGTTGACATAACCTACTATCCCACTCACAACCTTTGGTATCCTGTATCCACTCTCAGCACTCTCTTCAAAACCTATTTCTCACCCTTTGCTAAGCATCTCTAGCTAGCCTTTACCCACCACTACCTTCATAAAAAAAAAAAAAAAAAATATATATATATATATATATATATATATATATATATACACACACACACACCCACAAACACACCGCTTAACACACTATGCCTTTTAGCAATGATGACCAGATGCTACAACATCAATAATTTAAAGTTTATATTTATGCTAATATTCATTTGTGTAGTGTTATGTTTGCTGTTTCTTTGAAGTTCATATAAAACCAAAATAGTTTGAATTTCAATTGATATTGTGTGTTTTTTTTCATGAGTTCCCCTGAAGATGAAAGGAAGGATGTTAAGGTTGTCTTCTTCCTTACCCCAATTTCCTGCATTTTTTTTTCCAGCCTTAGGTTTTCCATACTGCGCTGCAACCTTAACTATACTTTGATGCAGTTTTTGCCAATACATTTCTAGTGTGTTTCTCAATTTCATTATAGTGAAATCTTTTTAATTAACTAACTTATTCTCTTTATTTGTAATGTAAGAAATTATACAACTAGTTTGTATCAATGTATTACTAAATTAATGTCTAAAGAAAATAGAAAATGACATTTCCTAAACAACTGACACAGTCAGCATACTTAATAATGCCATACATATAAAAACACTGTATTTGCTCTTAACAAAATCAAAAGGTATTTTTTCATAGTAATAAGATTTTTTTACCTGTAACAAAACTTTGCGTTATTAAAGTATCATACTGTGAAAAAGGCATTGTGTTCATAATGTATGTAATAATGCATTATTATACAAGTGAAATGTGTTAAATGAATTAAATTTGTTGCAAATAATTGCTGATCTGTTTCTTTTTACCCAAATGTACTGGTTATGACTGCTGCCTAATGAATGTGTATATGTTGTTTAACATAGAAGAATAGATTTCATTGTAGATAAGAAACAAAATTATCATCTAATATGGTCAGTTTGGGTTAATTTAGCCATAGGATAGCCTTATGCCAGGGAGGTGTAAATTCCATAATTGTGTTTGAAACTAGCATATGTAAAACGTTTATGTACTACCTTTTTCTGAAGTAGTACTTTGCCACATTAGCACCATATGTTCTAGTTTCCAAATTTAAAATAAAGTTTTGTTGTTATTCCTATATATCTCTATTTTGTGGATGTTATTTTCCTGTTAAAATGTGAAGTGTTTTATGTATTAGAAAGTAAAAGGTTTAATAATGTATATCTTTACTCATCTGTAATGGCAAGTCAATATTAATTTATATTAATTAAAATGTAACATTGTTTAAAGCAATATGTGCATGATGATTTACATCAATGAAATTGTGATTTGAAATATTACAGTGTTACACGTTTTGCTCACCTCTAAATGCAAACATTCCCCCCACAGCAAGAGTGAATATTCCACATGTCATTAACTAACATATGTTCGCCCCCGATGGCAACCATCCACCATTTCAGGCAAACCAATATAAAGTTATTCACAATTTTTGCACACGCCCCCTATGACGACCATCTGCAATAGTGGATCAACCAAGATTTCACATTGTATTCTCTCCCTCCCTTCCTCTGGTCGACTGTCCGCTATGCATGCAAATTAGTATAAAGTATTTCACAATTCTCTGTCTTTCTCTCTTTCTTCCCTATATAAAATATTTAATTTGATCGTCCCCTCTGGCTAACGTCCAACAATGCAGGCGATCCATAATTCTAAAACCACTAAAAACATCACCTGACCATAATTGACCAATCACAATGCATGGGATCGGACAGTAGGCCATGTGCACAATTCTCAGCTGAGCCTGGCTCAACACTCAATTATAATTCAAAGACAACTTAAGCTATCTAAAATAAAAATAAATAAAAAATGTAGACTTTTAAGATCTCTATTATACTGCCAAATTTCAAACAGATCCATTCAGCCAATGTTTTCCTGCAAGTGAGCAAAAATTTGTATGGGGAAAAAAACATGTCATCACCCTAAAAAAAATTGGGGGGCTGGACAGAGTTTTGTTAAAATTGGAAAGAAATTCAAACCCCTCCAAACCCTCGTAAAATTTCAGGTACATGAACAATGTGTTTACAATGGAATGTTACAGGGAATCTTAACTATTAGAGCATGACTGTTCTCTAATAATATGTATATTTAAATGTCTCTCTATATATATACAATTATGTATATATCTATATATATATATATATATATATATATATATATATATACACAGTAAATATATATATATATATATATATATATATATATATATATATACATCTATATTTAATGTACAATGATAAACTATAAAATTAAATATTTATTTATTATGTGAGTGAATCTCACAGGCCACAGCACCCAGTTTGGGAACTTCTACCTAGAGTTTATAAGTGACCTCTGTGTAGGGAAGGGGTGGAGTACAAAGAAAAGCATTTTGTTATGCGAATCTTTTTTCTGTGGACTTAGCGCCAACAAAGAAGGGTCTGTATTCATGATATTAAGGTTGTTTCTATTATTTAAATCTAAAGATAATGTAATAAACACTTAAGCCAATAGTAGATATGTATTGACAACCATTATATTGATATTTCTTAAAAAGCAAATTAAATTGAGTAGAAACGTAAAACAAATAAGTAGCAGACAAGGCAAGAGGATCTTCTCACGTCATCAACTGTAACAGCACTAGCAAAGGTTGACAGTGAAGTCAAAATACTGTCCTGAAAACTCTCCTTGACAGAGAGGATTTACATTGTCCATGACAACCTATTGCTGATAGATTTGTTCTTTCAACCTTAAAGGTATATGTAAGTTTCCTGGGTTATGAATGCATCTGATAGAGGAGAATTAATAGTATATGAAAAACATTTTGAATGAAAAAATACCAAAATAAACATTTAAATACATACTTTAAAATTAGCAAAATCTATTGTAATTTCGGAAAGATTTGAGACATAGCACTGTTAGTTTCTATGCCAACAACACACAGCATAGACAGGTAGCAGGGATGAGTCATATCCCAGCAGTGACTGGGAGGCTGACAACACTGCTCTACTATTGGCTGAGCAAGCAAGAGCAGGTAAATAGTGGGTTAATATTGCTCCCCAGATGCTGTATGCTGATTGGGTCGGGATCATGAACTTGTGTAGACACCCCCTGGGGGTGTCAGCACAATTACTAGAGGGATTTTTAGATATTAATAAAAATAAAATGTTGTATGAGATGTGCTGTGTACATATAGGCTGCTTTTTGCCATTAGAGTGCAGAAATATAGGCTGCTTTTTGCCAAGAGTGCAGAAATGTATTAATCCAGCACACTTAGATATCCCTTTAACTTTTTAACATATAGGAGAGGGTGTTTCTCAGATTGGATGCAGTTTGCTTTTATAAGGGTTGTATGTACACAGAGAAATCATGAATCAGACTAATTTGATTGACTTAAATAGACGTCTCACATATGCATCTTTACTTTTCTTGAGTATAATGGGTAGAGGAGGACCTTGTCTGCTTTTTTTTCTTGTAAAATGTTTTTAATTAATCTGCTTTCTTGCATGTTGTAGAGCAGGTCTTAAGTATTGCAAAGGTGTAGTGGAGTTCAGAGCCCCTTGTAGTCTACACATCTCAAAATCATTATTTCCACAAAGGTTTTTGATCGTAAAGGAAAAGGAAAACTTTAGAAATTCATTACTTCAAACGTACAAATTGTATAAATATATTTTAAAACATTTTTCTTATATCTTATAAACATTTTTATTTAAAAAAAGAGGTTGCACAGGTTAATATGATGTTTAGTAATTGTATCAAAATAACTTTATAACAGACTGTAAGGATCTGCCTTTTTTATATAACATATCTGGTAAATATATCCCACGATCAGTCAAATCATTTGGATATACCCGGTATTTTAAGTCATATTCCAGAAATCTCATAATTGTCACTGGATCTTGAATAGTATTTTTATCTTGTTTTCAGATTAGATCTTTACTATTAAACATAATGACTTTTTAGTCATAAGAATACAACAGAAATAATACAAATCTTAAAAGTAATTTTATTGTCTTAGGTTATTTGCTCACAGAACTGCATCTGTAGATAAGAAAAACTGCTGTTTGTGTAATGTATTAAATCATCCTCATTTATACATTTCTCTTTTCTGGGGGCACATAGGACTATATGACAAGTGTCCTCACACCTCTTTGGACCGTGGATGGGTTCTTGGAATTGAGGCCTTGAGTGATAACGGTACCAGAGATCCTCGATTTTTCTTCTCCATGAAGACAGATCGTTCTCGGACACTGACCACCATCACGGCTCACCAAAGCTACCTCCCTAATAAATGGGTCCATCTAGCTGTCACGTACGATGGACGAATTATTAAGCTCTTTGTAAATGGGGCCCAAGTAGCAACTAGCTTTGAGCAGGTTGGGCCCATCTTCAGCTTGTTGACTCGAAAATGCAAAGTTCTTATGATTGGTGGGAATGGTTCTAATCAAAATTACCGTGGATACTTGGAGCAGATTAGCCTGTGGAAGGTTGCTCGGACACAGGATGAAATATTGAGTGACATGAGACATGCAGTACATGGGCCGAGTACCACTCTAGCTCAGCTTGTTCTTCAGGATAGCTTTGAGAATGTGAAACATATTTGGTCTCCCATAAAAAATGGTAATATTCCACAAATGCAGTATGTTTTCCATCATGATTCATCATTGGATACAAGTTTAGATCCCCCTCAGTGTGGGGAAACAATCTGTGACAATTTGGAGGTGATCAGAAGTTACAACCAGTTGCCTAGTTTCCGGCAACCAAAAGTTGTACGATACAGAGTCGTCAACATTTACGATGACAACCATGAAAATCCAACAGTTACCAAAGATCAAATTGAAATACAACACCAGAAATTGAACGAGGCATTCAGTCCATATAACATCACATGGGAACTGGATCTGCTAGAGAGGAACAACTCTTTCATACGCAACCGCCTTGTCCTAGCAAACTGCGACATAAACAAGATTGGAGATAGACATTGCAATCCAGAGTGCAAACATAAACTTACTGGGTTTGATGGTGGAGACTGCTATGGTCCTAGCAGTACAGGAGTCTGGAGGAAAAGGAGAAATGGAGTATGTGACATGGATTGCAACATAGATCTATACCACTTTGATGGTGGGGATTGCTGTAATCCTAATGTCACAGATGTCACCAGGACTTGCTTTGATCCAGAATCTCCTCACAGGTAGGAAAGTATTATTATGAATACTTAGGACTTTGTTTGTAGCCACTCTTTCAGATTATGAAGTATTTCTGATTGTTAAAAACTAAACAAATATCTGTGGGTAGTTAATAACATTGATACCTAATATTAGCTGCTAGCTGTCAATTTCAAAAAGTAAGCTTTTATAAACATGAATTCAGATTTAACAGAAGTTGTTGATTTTAACTGGGTTTTTACTTTTTATTAGCTTTATGAAGTTCAATTGTCATGCACTGTTTATTAGAGCCTGTGAGTTAATATTGTGTGTACCTTATAGAAAATGAAGTTGAAGACTGAGTTTGAAGCTTCAGCAAACATGCCTTCTTTGGCAGGGCAATATCTGTGTAATTGGGTCTCCTGCATTATTAAACCAGGGATTCAAAGGACAGGACGCTTTAACATTTTCCAAAATAGTTGCAAAAGTTATTTTCTAATGTATAATGTATAATGAATAATTGGATATTTGTTTTTTGAACACTAAAACATCATAGAAACCTGCAGATAAAGTGTTTGCTTTTTGCCTAGACAGACGTATGGAAGAAAGGGGGTATCAAGTGATCAAAAATAAATGAGCTGGCTTTGCTTATCAATTTATTCAGAGCAGTATGAATAACCATTATTGTTTAGTAATGTTTCAGGCCCATGTGATTTTACAGTAGATTAGTAATCTCAAGATATTGAAGAGGAGCAAATTATACGTTTTTTAAAGTTTTCTTTAAAAAGAACTTGCTTTTCGTGTGCCACTCCTGTAATGTTGGGTCAATCACAAACCTTTTAGAAACCAGAGAAAAATATTTCAACATAAAAAAAAATGCTGAATTTCATATAATTTTTATGCAACATACCTTTAATATATTTTTCTTTAACTATAACAACGTGTGGGACTTATAAAGACATATAATGTGAATTGTACAAACGCTATTTATCATGACATAACATTCATAAAAAAACATTTTTCCCTAGTTCTGCTATTTTAGATTCCAAAAGATAGTCATATTCGTAAGGCAATTTGTACCAGTTTGGGTGAAATTAACCCACAGTGCCCAATCTCTTAATTCTCTTAAATCTCAGGCAATCGATTGCAAGCTCTATGATATAGTTAATATACATTTGCAGATTTTGCACATAGATCTTGGAATAAATATTCTTCACTTAATTTCAAATGTGGGATAGTTTTTACCTATGCCAAAGCTAGTTTCAATGGAATTGCCCTCTTGTTCCTCTCTGCTCTAAGCATTTATTTCTCAGTCTCCTCTTACAGGGGGCCTTCTTTTTCCGTTTCTTAAAGTTGGCACGAGTCTTATTTAATCAGTGATCACAGACAGAAAGCCAATTGGGGCTGTGCTGTTTGCTGCTGGATCCCATGTGGATTCAGTGGTCCGCAGCTGTTTGCTAGCAAGTTCAGCTTCTGACTACTGAGGCATTCTTCATAGCCTCAGAAGGCAACTATTATTAGAAAGAAAATGGCATTACCCATCTGGAGATCAGCAGACTTGTAAGATCATTGCAAGAAAAACACATTAACAAAACAGAATTAAAAGTATAATCTTTATATCACACTTGAACAATACAAATGTTTTCCCACTGCATAGATAAGAGCCTGGAACTGCAAACAGAATGCAGTTCTGGAGAAAATGTAAACCAAGGAATAGGCTGTGTGTTTCTCAGATGTGTCTCAAATGCAGCAATGATGTGCAGATTATGTAGATGAGTGTTTTATTTTGACCATCATATTCAAAAGAAAAGTTTGGCTTCACACTTACTGTAAATCTAAATTCCCTTCCCTTGAGTAGCTGATTTTTTAAATTGTTCATCAATATTATACTAGTTGATATTGTAAGCACTTCTTGGGAGCTTGAAGGTAAATTTATGTCAAATCAGTTGTAACATCACACCACACTACCCGTGTGAAGCTTTAATCATAAATAGCTAAATTTACTTTTCCACCTTGCAAGCTTTTTCATCATGGAATTCCATGAAAGCAACAAAACAGCATTGTGAGAAATCTGCACCTCAGGTTTACCTTATACTGGTAAATTGCTGAAGCATTTTTGTATTACATAGCTTTTAGGATGTAAGGCCCACCAGGGAGGTTATTTTATGGAATTCCTGACACTTAAAAAAAAAAAAAAAAAAAAAAGTCATTTTTTTGCTATTTACATAACCTTAGAAAAATGAGAACAGCTTCATACTTTTTCACACATCCCTTGTTTGAACTAGATTTTTGTTGAATGATGATACATGATAGTAGGAGTATGTGTTGTTTTAGAGCCTGGCATATCCTAAAACAAACAGGGTAATGTATGATGGTTCTTCATATCCATGTAGATTTCCACTATTACCTCTTGTTTCCATGAAACAGTTTATACAAGGACACTGATGGGTATTGATTCACAATAACCACAACCTTCTTTGCCACTTTCGAAGCTCTGAAAAGTCACATTCTTTTATGATAAAAAAAAGTATCCCATCAGCAGTCAGTGTTTAACATTGCCCGCATGCTGTGAATCGTAAGTTTTAGGTTTTGCTAATTCTCCAATTTAAGCAGATAGATGCCTTCTTAATAGAACCAGACTGATATATTGCAAAACATTTCTCTTGAGTTGAGCTAATATGGATTGTTCCCTGAGTGGGTGCAAATAGTCAAGGGACAAGCCATGCTATTGGTCGTTCTGTCTGTGCTGAGATAGAAATATACATTTTACCACAAATAAGTATAATTTGCCCATTCTATCGACCTAAAAAGCATGGGTTAATGAAGTCTCAGGATATCCTTATGTTTATCCCAGACATGCTTAAAACCCTTAGCTATGTTTTGACCCTGCAATTTCCACTAGACAGCTGCTTTACTTATCTAGAATATAAAAAATCCATGGTACATGGTCTCTCTGCTTACAGTTCCTAAATACTTTCTAAAAGTAGGTAGCTCTCTGCATGTGCTCTATCTTTTGACCAAAAACAGAATGATTCAAACAGTGCTCTGATCTGGAGATCCAGAAAACATATTGTAGTAGCTTTCACAGCTTTTTATGAACCTGATCTGGAGAAGATAAAATAATTTGGAGCATATGCCAGTACTACCCTGCTCTTTCCTTATAAGAACAAACAGTTGTTTGTTTTATAATTTGCCTAGATAATCTGTCATCCAAATTGATATTGAAGTACCATTGCATGCCAATGCAGCAAGAGCATCTCTGAAATTTGCTGGAGAGATACATAAAGAGAATTTTCTAATGATCGTGAGCAGGTCTTTGATCAGTGTCCAACACTGCACTCACTCCTTTGAAATGTGATTTTGGCAGTGTAGAGGGGGCAGTCTTCCTAAATTCTTTGTGCTTTAGGCTTTGTGAAAGTCTCTGTATCTTCTGTTGTGAGGCTCTGCCTTTTAAAGAGGAGAGAAGAAAAGGAAGCAAATAGATATATATTCTTTCACCAGAGGATCTCTATGGTTTGGTTGTAGATCCTTGAGCAACCACAATGGCTGGATTTTAGATCTGTTCTATTGTGTTGATACTCATTGGAGTAAAAATGTGTAGAGTAGATTGGGAAGTAATCCTATGGGTAATATGAGGAAGAATAGCAACAATAGAAATCCAACAATGTAAATATTGTCTAGCTTTGTTGTTGCAGAATTAAATGCTTACCTTTTGTTGTACCACATGGTTTTTGGAGATTGCGTTAATTGAAGTTTGACATATTCTTCTTAGAGCAATATGCAAATAACGTGTATTTATAATGTCACATTCTTATTAATATGCAACACATTTATTTATGATTATGTTTGAAAGTCATTCATATTTCATGGTAAAAGCAAGGCACATCATTTATTCAGTCTTAAAGAGACACATAACTACAATATTTTGTCACTACATAAAGAAATTTAATTAAATATAGACTCAAATGTATTCATGCTTTTAAAACCTTAAAAAATTTTTTTTTTTTGTATAAATAAAATATAACCCCCCCCCCCCCCCCCCAAATAACAACGTCAGAGGTGCTCAATCAGAGAAGGAACTAACCTTAATAGGTTAGTTCTATGGGCATGATAACCCACTCAGAGCAACCTCTTTTAGCTCACTTGTGCCCTTCACAGGGAGAAATATCCTGTAGTATATCAGTCTGTCCCACTCACTAGAGTAACCCAGCCCAGAAATACCAGGCAATTCTACCATGAACAGGAGTAAAAGCAAACATTGGGCCTCGTCAGCTGTATTCCCTAAGGCACAGTGAGCCAAGGGGTCAACGTCTGGTTATCATGCCCATAGAACTAACCTATTACGGTTAGTTAGTTTTCTGATGAGCACCTCTGACTTATTTGGTTTGTTTATGCAAACAACCCTTAGGCTTTAGTCTCCATAAGAGGTATAGGGGACTCCAGACGTGGAGCCCTTTTTACTGTGCCTTAGGGAGTACAGCTGCACCTCACTGATGAGGCCCAATGAAGGCCGAAACACGTCTGGGGTTTGCTGTTTCTCCTGTTCAGGGTAGAATTGCCTGGTATTTCGGGGGCTGGGTCACTCGTTTGAGTAAAACCAGACTGAAATACTACAGGATATTTCTCCCTGTGAAGGGCACAAGTGAGCTAAGAGAGTTTTTCTTATTATGATTATCTTTTTTGTGACCTTCAGAATAAGATACTTATTGGCATTGATGTGACTAATTATATCTTCATGATGACTGAAAACAAAGGAACAAAGCTTTTATTACAGTATTAATGACTGATTAATGACTTTTGAGTAAGATTATTGAGCTAACATTGTAACACCATCCACTACATCTGGTATTCACATATTTTACAATCCTTATCCGTTTCATGTCAGAATTATGTAGTGAATTAGTCATCTGGATGTTTGGGAATGTTTGTCCCTGCAAAACATTATCATAGCATGTTAAATATCAGAGCTCACAGAAGTGATCAGAGAATAATTAAAGAACCAATCATGATCCCTGTTGGTTACCACTGTCTGATATTTGAAAAGCAACATTTTCAAAATAACTATAATTAACAGTCTTTTTTAAAGGGATGCTAAATTCCAACATTTTATCAATTGTGTTTTAAATTATTGTTTTTTTTTATTTGTTGGCTTAAATATAATAATGTATAATTTAGGATAGTGGTTCTCAAAGGCTTTTTACAGACACTTTTTTTTTCTGGAGGACCATTTAAAAATTGCTGAAGGTTGGTAAACCACTTGAATGTTGAGAATGGTCTTGGCAGATCACCTTTTTATTTTTTTGCATGATGTTTGAGCTTTATTGCAGTTTAGACTGTGCACTTTAAAGTATCCAGTGACTCACTTCTGCACTTCTTTTTATGCATGTTATTAATTTTGTTTCATAATTTATTTTAAAACAATAGTGATTCTGTGGACCTCCTGAATGATGGTCAGTGACCACTTGTTTGGGAACCTTTCCTGTAGAAAATATAGATTAAAGTAATTGTTTTTGTCCTCTTGTTCTGACCTGTTAAGTTATGCAAGGTTAGATGGAAACCTTAGAGTGATAATGCTGTTTGGAATGACATCCTGTTTAAACACAACATTTGGTGTGTGATCACTGGACAAGGTTTCCTTGTGATTTTGTATTGGCTAACAGGTTAAGTTTAAGAATGAGTAATATAAATCTAGTTATTTTTGTGCTAAAATAATGTTATTTTTTTAAATGTCAAATGTATAATTTTTGCATGAAAAAGGGAAGGGTTTAAAACACACTATTTTGTATGTGTTGGGAAATAGTTTGGGAGTTCTATTTACCTTAAGAGCATTTTTAGTAGTATATATTGAGGGGGTATTGAAGAAGGTACTCCAAGTGAAGTTACCATTTATTTTGCTAGCCTGGAAATAATGTATAAATATAATTATATCATGGGTATTTTGTTACCTTATAAACCATATACTAATGATAAGATTTCTGTATTTATTTTTGGGAACTACTGGGTTGTCGCACTTCTTATTCTTATCAACTGCTTAAAACAAAAGTTAAAGATAATTGAAAAAGATTTGTTAGGTGTTAAGGGAAAGCATACAAACTTAGAAAGCGTGTTCTAAAAAAACATATATTTTGAGTGCAGATTAACAGACTTAGCAATGGAAAGACCCAGCAAATGTGTTCCGTTTGGTATGTTTCAAACCCTGAGCCTGTTTGTGCATTTAATTGACAGCATTGGTCTGAAGAGCCAGTAATATCAGAAGGAATACGAGCATGTTTTCCACTGAGCAACTGCTCTAGAGCTTTGCGACGGGGCTCTGGTTACATTTTCCAAATTGCAAACATTTAAAGTGAATCTTCAAGGGCAGAGTGAGTTTGGTTTGGTAACCTTATCACATATCAAGACCTATTTCTTGGTGGAAAAAAACAATATCATAAATCTTAATAGCAGGATCCAAGGGGACAGTTAGAAATCCATTACCTTCATTTTCAAGCTTAATGCCATGGCACATATGGGACTTGTATTTTGCCAATGTGAAGCATTACCGATGAGAATGTTAATATTACAATCCTAAAATGGGATATTTCATAATTTTCCATGGATGACTGCACACTCTTACTACATTATTCTTTGGTCCAATATTTACCTCTCTTCATCCCTCCATTCATTTTAACGGTTCTTAGATTCTGGACTTGTGCCTGTAAAGTTGCACATTTACACATTCTCACTTTTCCATTCCTCTTCCAACCCCCTCCTCAATTCCTGACCATCATTTTTGCCTTGGGGTGTCTGAAAGGCCCTTATGCCATTAAAACAACATATATCAAGAAAGACTTGTGTTTTTCTTTAAAATCACAGAATAATGATCATCAGACGGCATTTCCTGGCTATTTCCCGCTTTAGGAGGTTACTAAAGAAAAATAACGTATTACTACATGCCAAAATGTGTGGGAAATGTCTGCTCATGTAACCAATCAAAACTGTAGATTTGTCCTCTCAGCATTCCCTAAAGTTCACACCACTGAATTGTTATGTATTTGTATACACTAATTGTTCTCCAACCTCATAATTAAGGTACAATGTTTTTTGTACTCCCATGACATACAAAATTAAATTGTAATTACGCAAGTTTGCATGTTATAGCCTTCCACCACACACACACTCAGTAATAGTTACAAGCAATGCTTGACATATGGGGCTACTTGTTTCTTGGCTGTTTATTCTTATTCCACTCTGCTAGCTCTAATCACTTGGGTGTCCTAATAGCTTTTAACTGGGTAATTTTCATTATCAAAGTTCTGCATTGCTTGGGTGATGACGGTCAGTTTTTTCAATATCAAATGTTTCAACCAAAGTTATTGGAATGTGAGAAAATGTGAAATGTCCATATAGTGTTTGGAAGCCTAAGGTCAGCTAGGTCATACTGAAGTTGCCACAGAAAGATACTAGAGATTTGTAAGAATTTTTGTTTAAATGTGGAATCCTAAATAATCAACATATTTATTCTCAGAAGTTAAAGACTTTGTATACTTTGCATGGAAATACTACATGCCATCAGGCCAGAATATATTGCAGGAGGGGCAGTGAATGAGTGCAATCTTTAGTATGGATTTGGAGGAGCTGCTGAAGAATGTCAAAGTGGTCATACACTTTGTTCCAGGTCAAGGGCCAATGTACAACATTACTGTTTTCATAGTAAGCAAGGCCTCATTGGAGAGAAAGCCACCAGGGACACTGCTCAAAAATATTTGCAAGGAACTGACTCAACCAGGCAGCAGAAACACAACCAAAGAAATGTAAGTCTGTTTTCCATTGGGGTGTACTCCAGGGAAGGCAAGAATGATCTGGTACACGTCCAGCTCAACTCCTGCCCCCTTATGGGAAAAAAAGGCCCCACAAAGTATGAAAAGGATCATTTAGTTATGGAAGCCCATGTGAATGTTAGCGAATGTAGAGAATGAGACTTTCATGTAGTGGTTGTACGACTGAGCTATAGTTTGTTGGACATGTGAGCCTTGTGCTCTTTAACCCCCCTGTGCAACAAGTTAGAAGTGGAGTTTCCATGTTAGTGCTAATTCTACAATAATGTGTCATATTGGAAAATATGACTCTGAGCTCCTACAACCTCTAGGGAAACATCATAACTCTGGTTCATAGGTCTGGGTGGCACTTCACTGCTTCGCTTTTATCCTGCAAAAAGTCATAAATGTTTGTTAGAGTAGCACATCAGTGCTGTACAACATGAAATAAACGCTGGCACGCCCAGGGGATTGTAATAAATGTTTCATCTATAGAAAGATTAGTAAAGTCTACACTTCTCTTAAAATCTTCTGAGAGTCTCACAATGTAAGGGGAGCATGTGAACTCGGAGGCTGTCCGGTCCGAACAGTTTGCTGCATGTACTGTATGTGTGTTGGTTCGTGTGTATATATATATATATATATATATATATATATATATATATATATATATATATATATATATATTTGAATGAATAATTAGAGTATTGCGGTATATAGTGATACCTTTTTTATTGGTCAATCTTATTTATAATAGAGCAACAAGCTTTTTGGAAATAAACCTCTCTTTAGCAAGTCAAAAAGCAATTCTGATAAAAAAAATATATGCATGTATATGTGTATATAATATGTGTATATATGTTTCCTTTGCTATGTTGGGTTTATTCCCCATATGTGTATTTACCTGATGAGGTCAGATGCTGTTTCCACTCTCTCTGCATCTGCTGTTATTATTCAAACTGAGTGTTCCATCTCATGTTAGTATTGCTTGAGACTTGATAAAGAGAGGTTAAACCTCTCGAAAGCTCGTCATTATAAATAAGACGTTTGTCCAATACAAAAGGTTTCAAATTATATTGCAATACTCATTACTAATCTATATATATATATATATATATATATATATATATATATATATATATATTATTATATACACACACCGTATATACTCCAGTATAAGCTGACCTGAATATAAGCAGAGGCACCTATTTTACCCCAAAATACTGTAAATCTTAGTGACTCGAGTATAAGCCGAGGGTGGGAAATGCGCTGCCCCCTGTGTCTCTCTTGTGCCCTCTGTGTCCCCCTCTTTTGCTCCCTCTGTGCCCCTTTCTTATGTCCCCCCTCTCCCTCCCCTCTGTGCTCCTTTCTTGTGTTCCCCTCTCCCTCCCCTCTGTGCCCATTTCTTGTGTCCCTCCTCTCCCTCCCCTGTGTCTCTTCCCCCTCTCTCCCTCCCCTGTGTCTCATTCCCTCCCTCTCGTGTCTCTTTCCCTCCCCCTCCCTTATCATCCTTCTCATCCTCCCTCCTCAGCCATTACCCCCTCCCCTCCCTTTCCCCTCACTTACCTTCATCAGCTGCTCCTCTGCGCGTCTTCTGGCTGTTTTGAGACCCGGCATATGCTAATGACGTGACGTCAAATGCGTGTCACGTCATTAGCATATTCCTGGTTCCTCCTCATCCTCCCTCTTCATCCTCCCTTCTTATCCCTTCCCCCCTCTCCAATCCCCCCCCCCCTCCCTTTCCCCGCACTTACCTTCATCAGCTGCTCCTCTGCACGTCTTCTGGCTCTGTTGGGCCCCGGCATATACTATCACGTCACGTCTCTAGCATATTACTGGTCCCGATACAGCCGGAAGACGCGCAGAGGAGAAGCTGAGGTAAGTGAGGGGAAAGGGAGAGTGTGGGGGGCCTAATGGGAGAGGGGGGAAGTGATTAGAAGGGACGATGAGGAGGATGAGTCAAGACCCGGCATATGCTTATTACGTGACGCGCATGTGACGTCACGTCATTAGCTTATGCCGGGTCCCGACACAGCCAGAAGACGCGCAGAGGAGCAGCTGGTGAAGGTAAGTGAGGGGAAAGGGAGGGGAGGGGGTAATTGGAGAGGTAGAGAGTGACGAGAATAGTGAATGAGGAGGATGATAGGGGAGGGGGAGGGAATGAGACACAGGGGAAGGAGAGAGCAGCAGGGTCAGGGTGACTCAAATATAAGCCGAGGACGGCTTTTTCAGCCTTAAAAAAAGGGCTGAAAAATTCAGCTTATACTAGAGTATGTACGGTGTGTGTATATATATATATATATATATATATATATATATATATATATAAATATTGCAACTACCTCTGCTATGTCAGTGTTTAGAAAGATGCCAGCCCCTTCTCAAGAGTGTTGAATAAAATACTCAGGGAATGTTCTGGATATTGCTGTGTGTGCAAATCTCTCTTTTTGTTTATTGTGAGCATTTTGCAAACACCAGTCGGAAATACTCGGTGGGAGATAGCAATAGTCTGAGCTGTATATGAATAGTGAATAGTGCATCATACTTTATGATACCAAATGCAACCATTTATGATGTTATTTGTGATGTAATGATAAACACATTGGTTTTGTTCCGTTTACTACTTGATGTAATTTGCAGTTTGCTGCTTTTCATTCATATGTTCCAGCAAATGCTGCTGATGACCCCCTAAATCTTTAGATCAGGGCCTTGCAATAAATAATTCTGAACACATTTATTGGTGCCTCCTGTGTTCAAGAAGTTAATGTACAGTGCTCAAGGAGATGTCTTTGAGATCCATTTTTAACAGGGTGATACTACAAGTGACACAAATCTATTTTTGCACTGATTTGAATTTGGTAGATTTTAATTGCATATGCATTTGTCAATAAACCTATAACTATGGCATTTTGTAGTGGTATAATTAAAGTTTTAGACTTTCCTCATCCTTCTTTTTCTTAGGGCACAGCTAATAAGGTCTCAGGGACCTATAGTATCCTGTCTGGCTGTTGAGAACAACCAAGTCAGAAAGGGATATGGGGAAGCGTTTTGCTCCTCCTCTAGCCTGAACAGGTCAGTTAAAAAGACAAGTAAAAACATTCCACTGCATTTTTATTACTTTAATACATTTTCAGAATTCCAAATATTAATATTTTCAGGCAGTGCAGATTTTGTTAATTGCAGAAAATATCATTGATGTACCTTGCATACTTGGTTTGAGGTAAAGACTTTTCTGTACGTCCTGTAGGTAATGGTAAAATAATAATGAATATCTATATCACAGGGCCTACTTACACGTGGATGAGGTGAAGGACCTCCTTAATTTGGCTGGATCAGCACATCTTAACATATTCTTTGCTAACTCATCAGAAGAGGAGCTGGCTGGTATGGCCACCTGGCCATGGGACACGAAGGCTCTTACACATCTAGGTATGTTCTTCCAATCTCTGGAAGAGTCAAATCATTGGAATATCACTATTTGTCATTACATGTTTGGCTACTTACTGGCTGCCAACTTGAGAATATTTCATACAAGAAGCTCTATACCAGTGCTGTCCAAGTTCGGTCCTGCTGGGCCGCACACAGGCATGGATTTGTGGATTTCCTTTATGTGCACAGATGCGTCTATTAGGATGGCTGAAGAAATTATAGTGGGTGCAGCAGGGTTACTCTCAAATCCAGGCCTGTGTCCGGCCCAGCAGGACCAAACTTAGACACACCTGCTCTATACTGAGAGTCCATTTAAGCTGTTAGGAAATAGGCAAGTGGGCTCTCATCCTGTGCTAAAGTAGGCTAATGTGTTTTGACAAATGATGTAAGCTTGTTTTCTATCAATGATATATTGTATCCATTTGGGGAAGGTGGAAAACAATTTTTATATAGGAAACGTTAAATGGATATAGGTTTCTGGCTTTTACTAGGTATGTAATATACTTATTTTTTTTATTTTTTTGTATGCACTTTGTTTTATTAAGAAGCAGCTAAAAGTTTTTTGTGCTGACTAAAATTATGCAAAAATTGTCTCTTCTTGAGCCTGCCCACTGCAGTCTATATGCAGGCATAGACTTTGTAGTGCTGAATGTGCAGTGCAGTATCCTAGCTTATGAGGGACCTGTGTCTCAGAAAAAAACATACTGCAACATGCTATTCAGTTGTTTTAAGAAATACCATAAGCACCTTACCAAGTTTTTGTTTCTCTTGCAGGGGGTATTGTGTTAAATCCATCTTTTTATGGGATCCCAGGCCACACTCATACCATGGTCCACGAGATTGGACACAGCCTTGGCCTGTACCATGTTTTCCGTGGCATCTCTGAAATCTTATCATGCAGCGATACTTGCATGGAGACTGACCCTTCTTTTGAAACAGGGGATCTTTGCAGTGACACCAATCCGGCTCCCAAGCACAAGATGTGTGGAGATCCACTTCCTGAGTCTGGGAATGATACCTGTGGATACCAAAAATTTGCTAACACACCTTTTCATAACTACATGAGCTATGCAGGTAAGATGGGGAAATATGTTGATAAAATGCATTCTCCTTTGTGTCGAACCGAAAACAGAGGAATGAAAAAGAAATAATTAGTGGATGAGATTGACACTTGGGAAAGAATATAGCAGCAAAGTTCACACAACAAAGTGCGCTCTCTCTCTCCTCTTATATGTGTGTGAGTATTTGTAATGTGTATGTATAAAATGGTTTGTGTGTGTATATATACATGTGTATGTTAGTGTGTGTGTATATCGGTATATGTATCTGTGTATATATAAATGTGTATGCTTGAGCATATATATATATATTAATAATGAGTATTGTGGTATACTGTGATATCTTTTGGACAAACCCCATATTTATATTGACAAGCTTTCAAGAGGCTTAACCTCTCTTTATCAAGTCTGAAGCAATACTGGCATGTCACTCTTAGTGAGTTGTTTGTTCAATGGGAAAGGTACCACTGTAGACTACAGTGCTCTGATTTTTCAAATATATATATATTGATGTATATATGCATATATTATGTGTATATATGTTTCCTATACTATGTTGTGCTGATTTCCCCTATATGTATTTATCTCATGATGTCAGATGCTGTTTCCACTCTCTCTGCATCTGCTGTTTATATTCAAACTGAGGGTTCAATTTAATGTCAGTATTACTTCAAACCTCTTGAAAGCTCATCCGTATAAATAAGACTTTTGTCCAGTACAAAAGGTATCACAGTATACTGCAATACTCATTACTAATCTAGATTACTGGACTTCCATGGCTGCCTCACTTTACAATGATATATATGTATGTATATAAATAGTACATTTGTGTTCACATTTGAATGTCTAAAACAAGTTGAAAAACTTGTTTCCTGAGAAATGCAGTTATTACACTGCATTCTGGGAACTTGAGCAGTGACATTCAAATGTGCCCACAAAGGCTTCACTCTTGCAATCCATAACCATTTAATATATATATATATATATATATATATATATATATATATTAAATGCTAAAATTCTGGCGTGCATTGTAGACTTCTAAAATTGTATCTTAGATTACTTTCACCCATTAGGTGATGTGACATGATGATTCTAGGCGGTGTGGGCACTTTTGTAATGATTGCGTGTATAAGGACGATATTATATAACTCTTAAAATAGAAAAATAGTATACTTCAGTTGTTTTGTGTCAGAAAGTCCATAGGAGGTGATAAATATAAACAAGACCATTTTGGGGTGTGACCTGCATGTTCTCTGAAAATTGGACAGGACAAACCATTTGTCATTAAACTAAAACATTGCTAGCAATCTGTCAGAGGACAGGATGTTTTCTGTGAAATAATGTTTAAAGACCCTTTTTGGAAGTTGACCCTTAACTGATCCTACTCTTCTATGTGTACAGTATCATATTGTGGTTTCTCTGATTCACGTGCTATCTGTGTACTTTAAGTGGTAATTTATCTCCAGATGAGGGCCTGGAAGCAACATGTTGCTTGCTTTGCAATACAACATGAAACAGAATACACAGCTGGAAGGCTATTTAAAGGGATACAGAGTTCTCAACATTTCAGTTGATCATTAGAGAGGTTGATTTTAATATTTAAAAAATGATTAGATTTTTTCCATAAAAATTAACGATTGTAAAATTAGATACAAAGGAAAGTTTTTGTTCCTCCTTTCATATACATGATTGCTGAGTTACACAACTAATTGATTTTAGCTTCTAAGGCACTCTTACTTTAACAAGGCAGATAAACAAACTGATAGATCTATTACTGTCTACAAGCCCTCCCCTATCTTGCACTCCATATAATAGACATTATTTTTGTTTTACATTTGTAGCAATTAAATATTTCTATTATTTAAAGCATTTGTACTGTGTTGCCTTATTTTGCTGTGGTTGTAGTTCGTTATTATACAGGGTTGTTGCCATATAATGTTATTATCCAAAATGGTCTAGACTGAATAGGTAATAGAACATGTACATTTATGTGCAAAACTAAATTTTAATATTTGCACTCTGACTGTTAACTAACAAGCTAAAATGTTTTATTGCAAAATCTGTGTTGTTTGAATTGTGTTTAGGGTTACAATAGCCTGTGGTGTAGTTGAGTTCCCAGCTATCAGGTGCTTATTCCAACTCTAGATCCTGGCATTTTTGTATACTCCTGTCGTTCTTGGTTAATAGTTACAGGAGGATAACGTCCATATCCCATGAAACAGCCCGCTTGTACAGCATATTTTCCTGGGGGGTCTTTTTGTTTCATTCCTTCTTTATGATGGCTATTAAAGGCTTTTAAGTGCTGCCTGCCTTCTTTGGCAAATACTTGCAGTTTTTTATAGGACACTCAAATAAAGCCTATCAATTATTGAGGAAATCCTGGAATGCAGCTGTGAAACTAATGACAGTGATGTTGAGTGACATGACTCATGGCAATCTGGAATTCTAAATCCAGGCTTACTGAACTTGTATATTTTTTTCCTTGTTTGTGTAGTGTACACAAGATTTGTTTTACTATGTTGATCAGGAAGGCATACCAAATCAAATGAATATTTAATGCTAAGTTGTTCAGCAGATGCATAACTGTGTCCTGGCGGGAAGTGGAGATTCCCATGATGTTGTAAATCACTCAGCTATAACCCAAGGCTAGCGTAACTGTAAGATAACTCAGGGCTAGCTCAGAGATAACATGAGGATGTCTTAACATGGAATTGATACAGGAGTAGTCTGACCCACTTGGCTGTGTTGTGGACTGTAGATTTCTGGTCTGCCTGTACTGTTCCACACAATTGCCAACCTTCATGTGACCTCTATTTTTTTTTTCATATTCTGAGAGGAAGGTGCACACTTTTTCTTGCTTTCATTTCCTCTGTAAAATTGATGACTAGTCTAACTTGTTTACAGACCATTAACTCTGTTTCAGAACCTGCAGGCTTCTCTGTCATCAGATGTGAGGCTGTGTCATCAAAATCTTGAAACCTTCTCACGGTTTTCTTTCAGATGATGACTGCACAGACTCCTTCACACCCAATCAAGTTGCCAGAATGCACTGCTACCTCGATCTGGTGTATCAGACTTGGCAACCAGTATCCAAACCCCCACCAGTGGCTATTGCTCCGCAGATTGTAGAGAGGGATGCTACCTCTGTCACGTTGGAATGGTTTCCTCCTGTAGATGGACTGTTCTATGAAAGGTGAACATTGTTTTGTCAACCTGTTAATTAATCCCATGCCACACAACCTCTTTTTATTACTATTTTTGTGGAACCATGTTAAGTTATTGATAAGTAAGATGCCATTGAATGTTTGTTTTTAGGAATCTTCTTTCCTTTAACCTTCAGTGCAGTGTAATAAACAAATATTGTCTTTGAGATCAGTGTAATTGGCTTTTATTTAAAGGACCATTGTAGATTAGGAAGAGCCTCACATATGTGTGAAGTATATAAATAACATAAACAATTTTTAGAATAAAACTTAATTTTTAAAAGGTTGATTTTGTAGTGAAAGTTTCTGTCTTGTTTGACTTGAATACTTGCTGACAGATTGGTGACTGAGGGCATGTACTTGGAACAGAGAATAGAGGGGAGCATGGAGAGGATTTTGGTATTTGTGCAATAATTATTTGTATTTGACACATACCCAGTTCCCTGCACAGGCTTAGAATTGGGCACACAAAAATGTAAACAACAAAATCACATTTGCAAGTGTTAACAAAGTATTGTGTTTGTCTTAAGGGTCCAGCAGAGGCATCTCATTTTTTTTTCTAAGTTTAAGGCATTTTTGTTGCCTAATTATGCTTTTATTTAAATGTATCAAATGTATATTTTTTATCCTACAATGATGCTTTAAACAGAATGAGTTAACAAATCAATGCTTTTTCCTGTTTCCAGTTTCATAATTTATATGGTGTCTATAATTCTGTTTCAACTTTCACAGGTGTGACCTAGTCATTTTAACTGAGTTTCTCTTAAAGGAATTATTTTTCTGCATTTGTTTTTGCCATAACAACTGTTCAGTGGAGATATGGTACAAAGATATAAAATGTAACTGCACTGCAAATGTAGAGACAACTATAACCGTATGTGTGAGGATGGATAATTCCATTTGGAATTTATTTTATTTATTGACATTTATTTTTAACATTCCACCAAATACCTTAATAGAGTTTGAAGATTAGTACAATCATAGATGGGTATAGCACAACAAGTCATAGAAATTTCCTAATTCAATAAAAAAAAAACAGATATATGGTAAAAAGTTTCTCAGTGGTGAGACATGGTGTTAGGGCGATGAAGTTTACTTACTGTCAGAGTGAGAGATAGAGGGATTAGTTCAGCAATGCAAATACTAATATTGAATACTAGTGTTCATTGGTGAGTAAGCTCAAAATATCACAGAGAACGTATAATGTAATTTTCATTTGGTAAGAAAAACATACATGACTCAGAACCCTACATTTGTTCATAAGGTGGTAATTATCTTTATTCTTGGCTTCCTAGAGAAGTGGGATCAACATGTCACTTGTGTGCAGACAGGAAAGTTTTGGTACAATATGCATCTAATGCATCCTCACCCATGCCTTGTTACCCATTCGGTCATTGGAGCCCAAGAGAAGCTGAAGGTAAGAAGGGAACATCTACATCTCCACATTGATACCATTTATTAACAGTGCAACACTATATAAAGATACAGAGTCAGATATGTACAGCCCTAATATAGGATCACCTGTTACAGGAATCTGTTTTATGTTGAGAATGAGAGGAGCTGAGTATCACTTTGTGGTATTAAATAATTTAGCAGGAGAGGGAAGCAATGAATGTCTGAGAGGTGCTTTTTCTCCATATTTGTACAGCTGATATTTTGCTTGTCGGATTTTGTGCCGAAGCTCAATGAATGAGAGCAGTGTATAACGGTGAAGACAAGCGTCTTGCCTAATAACAAGATTTATGCTCCCTCTGCTAAATAGTGGAATCATCAAACATAAAGGCAGAAAGTCGGTCTGTGGAGCAAAACTCAAACATGGTGCAGGGTGCTCCTCTGTGATCAGGGCAAACTGAGTACAAAATCAGATCTGTTGCATACATATTAAGCATTTGGAATATGGAGTACAATTTTGGGGAACCACTTCATAAAAAGGACATTTTAGAGCTGGAAAAGGTACAGAGCAGGGCAACAAAACTAATAAGGGGAATGGAGGGGCTAAGTTATGAAGAAAGACAAACCAAATTAAACTTATTTTCACTAGAAAAAAAGGCATCTAAGAGGAGATATGATTACCTAATATAAATACATCCAGGGTCAGTATAAAGATTTGTCAAGGAAGCTTTTTGTACCAAGAGGTTTTAAACTGACAAGAGGACATCCCTTGAGGTTAGAAGTGAAAAGATTCCACCTTAAAGAAAGAAAAGGGTTCTTCACAATAAGGGTGGTTAATCTGTGGAATTCTCTACCAGAGGAGGTGGTGACAGCGGATTCGATAGATAACTTTAAAAGGGGACTGGATTTATTTCTAATTAAGAAGGGAATACAGGGTTATCCTGGATAATTAGAGAGAGAGAGAGTATTGATCCAGGGAGAAATCCGAACGCCAGTATCTGGGGTTAGGAAGGAAGTCATTTTTCCCCCCTTTGAGACGATTGGTATTTTTTTTCTGTTTGCCTTCCTCTGGATTAATTAGTAAATGTAAAAAATTAAATTAAAAATAATTAAATTATTGATTAATAATTAATTAACAACTAATTAATTAATAACAAATCTGCATACTGCAGATCAGAGGAGATCTTAAAAGGTTGAACTTGATGGTCTGAAAGTCTTTTTTTCAACCTTAATTACTGTGGGCCTCATTCTATTATCGGCCGCAGCCGTTGCAGGGCCGCAAGGACCGGCCGCAAGCTATTCTGCTATTCTATTCCCCTCCGGCCGGGGATTCCGGCAGGCTTGCGGCCGGTGCCTTGCTATCTCTTGCGGCCGCTCGCGCCGGAGGAAATCCTTTGATCTAAAACGTCCGCAAGGAAATCGTCCGTAAGAAAATCCTATTTGCAATTCAATTGCTCCGGGAACCCTCTCTGCAAGGCTAAAACCGAGCCGCAGCTTACTTGCAGGAAAGAGGTCCCGCTAGCACCAATTAAGCACGAAATATAGCCCAAATAAAGCCATCCTGCACTTTGAGAAGACTATAAAGTGATTTTCGGTGTTAGCAAAAATAGCACAAAATTCCCCTATACTTAAATCCGTAAAATATATATTTTTTAATATACGTCAAATATCCATGTAAAAAGTCCATAGGGCTTGGAGCACTTCAGACCCGCCCACGCCGCAGCCGGAAAATAAACAGTTAATTTGAAATCGGGTTTGGGCTGATGTGCAAGCTTGAGAGTGGGTTACTATTAATCCTCATGTCCCCCAATATGATCCCTAGCATTTACAGAGCTGTCTTGAATTTATTTTTGACTTTTTAGATTTCAGAGCTTACGGCCGGTTGCAAGAGTTACGGCCAGCCGTAAGAGGAGATCCTTGCGGGCCGTTTAATTGAATTGCAAGGTAACAGAACCCCGCAAGGAATCGCTGCCTTACGGCCGGTTTACGGCCGATAATAGAATGAGGCCCTGTGTAACTAAGTTAGAAATTGAAAATCCAGTAAAGGGAAGTATTAATTGTGACACTGGATCAGTCCCAACACACTGACAGTGTAATTAAAGTCTTAGTTGCCATGCATATTGCAGTACAGGAGAATTTGGTTCTTTAAAGGGACACCAACACACAAAAATGTACTTACTATATATTAGTATATGTGAAATGCTGAAAAACACTCTTTATTTCTGTTGTATTTACCTCAGATTCTTTATTTGACCTTCTCTTTCAGAAAGTTTTTTTTTAATCTTTTTCCAGTATAAGGGGGAGTAAGAGCCAAAAAGATGAAATAGCTGGTCCTGTCCACTGAACACAGTATTGTTAGGGTAACAATTAAACAAGTGCAAAAGGGCACTTAAAACACTTTTAAAACAGAGACAGAAATGCAGATGCAGAGGTTAGAAACAATGCAACTATTCAAAACTCTGCCTTAGTTATTATTATAGCTTTATTTGGCTTTTACATAATTCAGTATTTTTTAAACACAATTTTTAGGGTAGTGTCACCTTTAAGAAATATATTGGCAAACTACATTTACCTGAATCTTGTAGTTGAGATACCTGATCTAAGTACAGAATTATTTAGGCAATATTAATATGAATTCAGTGTTTATTATCCCTTCTGGATCGCTACCTTGTGGTGGTGAAGGGGCTTTTGTACTTCAATAAAGCTGTGAGCTAAACCATGTAGGATCACTCAAGATGGGCAGGTCATAGCAGAGAGGTCAAACAAATCGTGTTCCACTGGAGAAGGAATTGGCAACCCACTTCAGTATCTTTGCCAAGTACACCTTATAGATGAGCACAACCAGACAGACACAAGACGCACCTGGCATGCTGAGGTCCATAGGGTTACAGAGATTCAGATACGACTGAAGGACCAAAAAAGAAGTTGCCTTTAAGAGTACATACATGCAATTGTAAGCTTCGACAAGTCTGTAGCCTATATTTTAATTATCTGTGTTTCAGGTCATCCAGATGTGGAGCAATCATGTAAATCAAGTGTTCGAACTTGGAGTCCCACTTCAGCAGTTAATACACAAAATGTGCCCCCCATCTGCGCTGAGCCACGTAGATGCCACCTTCAGTTGGAGTTCACCTACCCTGTGATTCCACAATCCCTTACCATCTGGGTGACATATACAAGCCCAGAGTTAAACACAAGCTGGGCTGTTGTAGATGTCAAACTCCTGATGGTCAGTGGGAAAAACTTCTCTTTGGGCCCTCAAAATGTCTTTTGCGATGTACCGTTGACCCTCAAGCTTGATAAAAACTTGGTAAAAGAGGAGGTATTTGGCATACAGATCTACACCTTGGACAACATTATGGAGATTGATGCTGCAATGATGACTTCTACATTTAACAGTCCACTTTGTAAAGACTGCAATCCTATCCACTACAAGGTGATCAGAGATCCACCTCTTAAAGATGGGTCCTTGTCATTGGTCTCCAACCACCACAGAAGATACACAGATACGTAAGTACTTACTCTGTATAGTTCACCCAATTCTTTTTAATCTATGTTACTTGTGTGTCTCCATATTCCATAGTTCTATTCAGTTTTCTTTACATACATCATATTCCTTGAAGGTAATGTTTGTCCATGAGCTCGACTAGTAGTGTGGTGGATAGTTGTAAATGACTAGAAATGCTAGAAAATATTGGTTCAAATTAATGCTTAGCGGGTTAAGACTGAGCAGCATGTTTCATGGTGAGAAAAAATAATAGAGAATCGATCAGGGTAGGCTGCACAGGTTCAAGTCCTTTAGTTTTGACAAGCAAAGTTCAAGCAGAGTAAAAATATAATGTCAAAGAGCCGGCAAACAAATAGTCAGAAATAAAACTGATGTCTAGAAACACGCATGTGGCAGAATATGTTACATAGTTAAGTAAAATGGAGTGAGACGTATATAAGATTGTAGAGAAAACAAATTGGCTGCAGCCTTTCATGTTATCTCATTGAGGAATCTTTCAGATTTCAGTCAGTATACCTTAAAGGAGATTATTTGAAGGTAGATAAGGTGGTTTGGTGGTAAGTTATTGGATGCAGACATACAGGAGTTATCTCAAGTAGTCATAGTTTTTATTTTTTAAATTAGATGATCATATTACATAATACATATTTCAGTATGCAAAGGTCTATCTAGCTACATGAGTAGCAAGTAATGCAACAAACACAGCTCATCCAAAATTACTTGGAATATTTTTAGATTTTAATCAATAACATTTTAATAAATCAATCTTCTTAGTTTTTGGAGTCTGAAACTCCAAACCTTTTGTAGTAGGTACAAAGAAATTCTAAGCTTGAAAAGAAGCCAGCAAACACAACGGATCCAACGTTCCATAGATAATGAACTACCATCAATGACTTTGTTTTCGTGTTGTAAAATGAAACTGGAGTTATTTAACACTATTCTATAATGTGTATATTCTCTTGGTATTATTCCTACAGTACTAGCAATGTCTAAGCAAATGCGAAGTAGGTAACAGGGCCTCGGAAATAGCTGCAATTGAGAAAAGCAACTGCTCAAAATGGCAACTAGTAGCACAGGGTGCTTGATTGGTGTAGTGAAGGAAACACAGGGATTGATCATTTTGGCCACAGTAAAAACAATTGTTAAAAGACTGTGCAATTCATTAAAATGATGTTCCACTGATTAGTAGGACCCACACATCTATTTGGTTCTGAAACCACTGTATTTAATCGAGCATCACAAACATGTTATAAAATAAATTGTAGTATTCTAGTAGTAATTTCCCTACTACAGTTATATTGGCAGCTTAGGAAACCTGTTCAGTCTTTAAACTCTGGTGGAACCTCTGGTAGGAACGCAAAACAGCCAGCGTGTTGGATATGGAATCAGACATTTATGTAGTTTGTCATCACCATCTTAGCCAATACTCATTTCTAAACCATAATCTTCTTTTAACTTTTTCCCAATTACTGAATGTTTACATGTTGACAAGTGTTTTCTGGAAGTATCATTTGCTTTCCTGTCGTGGATGTTTCAAGAAGACGCCCTAACAATTGTGGAAAGACTGAGTGGACAGGGTTTATTTTTTGGAAATTAATTATGTGTCCTTATTCCCCTGCTATTAATCAACATAAGTGATTACAGTTGGCATGCAGGCTTATAATAACTGAAAGGAAATTCACAGGAGTTGATCCAACATTTTATTTAAGTTGATTTAAGGTTATTTAGAATAATTCCGCTACAGCAGAGGACCTCAACCCTTGGAGCTTCTTATAACCACTCTCCTGAATAGTTTCCAAATTTGTTTTGGACTGTGGAACAAATTATTATTTGAGGCAGGACAGCATCTTGTGGGTCAGAACATTGTTGGTGCAGATGTTTTCAAAATGGTTTGGTGGATTTTTTTTTTTAACGGACAAGAATTGTAGATGTATTTTGTGCCATGCAGACTGCTCCTCCTATCTTCTTTCCATAACTCCGTTATATGAAATACAAGAAAGGAGTCTCCCTACATATGCACTCAAATAAACCATCAGGATTCTGGTAAATGATTGTTCAAGTATCTAAAATAGCTATAACATATCTGTACTAACAGCAAGGGTGGATATTGAGGTGGTGCTAGGCATCATGTTCCATAGACATGCTGCTTCTGAGAGGGCCCTTCCCCTACAACCCCCTTCTCAAGACTCCTTCTTTGATATAGACAAAAAGGAATCCTTTTAAGAAGAAATATTATTGAATTTCCTGTGTAGTAGTTGAGGCTTAAGACAGTAATAATTTAGGAGCTGGTTACCGCACATAGATTTTTAGTCAGTTGCAGCAGCCCCTCCCTGTCACTCCAATATTTAATATGTATATATAGTGATTGAACTTTCTTACACAAAGACAGGGACAGAAAAAAGGAGTTGGTTGCAAAAAATATTTTTCACTAGAGCCCTCCATTCATTAGCTCCTTATCTGACACCTGGATATCAACAAATAAAGAAAAAAAGACTTCTCTTAATAACCAACTCAAACCCAACTAATTACAAACAACTCAAACCCTACTAATTACTCGAATATCTATATCACAGGTTCAAGAAGAACAGGAATGGAAGTTACACACCTTTACATAAAACAACAATTATTTTATTATTAATTATTAAAATGATTACAAAAATATGCTGTTTAAAATATATATACAGTCTGTGCCATCCACAAAAAAGTAAGAGACATCAATTTATATTGTAGTTGTCGCATCATTCACTATATATCATCATATATCATTGGACATCAACACATGCAGAAATGACCTTATATTGTTTACCATATGTATGAGGTATAAATATGGGTTTGTGTAAATGTAGTTATGGCAACAATATATATATATATATATATATATATATATATATATATATATATATATATATATATATATATATATATACCACTGTGTATAAATTAAATAACACTATAGTGCAAAATTACACATATAATAATTACAAGTACACAATATCAATTATTAAAGTGTCTTTCCAAAATAGTATTATCTAATAAGCTATCAAGTATTAAAGTGCAGTGCAATGAGGTAACATAATTGTGTGTAACGTGTAATTTAATAAATCAGATATCTTTACAGATCTGTTGAAATAATACCATCTTGCTGTTCTAAAAACGAAATACAACTCTAATCAAAGATTAATAGTAATCAAAATCTAATGAGTTAATCTTCAACAACATTAAAGCATTGCATGCAGATTATTGATCACTAAATCCACAACGTGATAAACATCAAATTATATCTCTAAATTCATGCCCTACAAAATACTGTTGTAGTGGCCCACCACCAGCTCCCTAATGAAAAAAGTGAGAAATGTACTCTGCCAAACAATAAGCCCTAAACACAAAAATCTCTCCTTAAATTGAAATCTAGCGTGGTGAGCTGGGGATCTGCCACTTACCCCCATAAACTGCATACATATATACATACATCAGGCAAAATAAACTACACTTACATCCTACACTAAACAGTCCATTAAATAGTAACATACAATTATAATAAAACAAATAAACTGAGACATGATCAGTATCTATACTTCCCTAGTGGGTAGATTGTGATGTCATCTTCCTGGAACATACTGCCGACAGTAGCTGACGCATGCGTTTTGCATTGAGCTTCTTCCTGGACCTTACTGCTACATATTTATTTATTTTTGCCATCAAATGGTTTTGAAATCATTTTGATGTTTTGTATTTCCTTAGCCGCAATCAGCCTTGCACAGCCAACTTTATGATGCTGTCTACCATTTATTCATAGGTTCAAGTCTCTAGTTCAGCTTTGGCAAAATAGATCTAGAAATTGCCTGCTACGTATCAAGTTTACCCACCTGGATGTTTTTGGCCGGTTTTATAAAAATATTATCCAATCAGTAGCTGTAGGCAAAGGGAAGCATTCCCAATCATTGTTTATTGTCAATACATAGAAAAAAGTGTGTGAAAGTATATCATTGCTTGGAATGGTGAATAAATAGAAGCATCATGATATAGCTGAGATAAAAAAAACTCTTATTTTGGTGTAGTCACAAAAGGGTACATAAAAGGCATAGACAACAATAGAACTGAACATAGATTCGTTTTGGAATGATGTATGTAGCTGGGATTTAATCTAATGTGTGTTCTGTTCTAAAGTCTCCAAAGATTTTGGTATTACATAGATATCACACAATTTGAGGAAAGCAGAATATAATCAAAATGTAAGGCAAATTGTTCTCCCTCTCTTTCCACCACTATTTTTCTTTCTTTCTCCTCCTTCTCCAACATGCTTTTGTTTAAATATAGATAACTAACAGATAACTAGCACTTTTCCCCTTTCATATTATTTTCTTGTCACCCCAGCTGAAGGTTTCAATTCCTTCCAGGGGCCTGCACCGAGTTTATGCACTCTTGCATTAAGGCATAGTATGTGAGAGACAAGATGGGATATCTCACATCAATCCCCATAAGAGTATGAAAGATCAGATCAAACATAGATAAACGCAATGTGTTTTTAATGCTAGTTATGAAATCTGCATTACATTGTTATAAAGCATCCCAAAATACTGGAACTTTATTTCATATTCATACACTGTTGCCCTGAGATCACATACTTTGTATGAGAAGAGTTCAAGAAGTTTAACAACTCACGACTAATGTCAAAAAAACGGTCCCAGTCTTTTTCAAGGACCACAAACTCTTCAAAGTTTAGTGCTAAATTAAAAGGTTGGTAGTGTTTAATAATTGATATGACTGTAGATAAGTATTTGTTTATGGAAAAATACAATGCCATCACCGATATTTAACACTCATTTTTCAATTTAAAAAAAACATGGTTACTTTGCATTTAAAAAACGCTTCAAAATTCTCATATGATGATAAACAGACACTGTCACCCCAGTAGAAAGTGGATTTTATTTTAAAGAACTATAAAACTGTCTGCACATTGTACTAGCAGTTTTTATCTATAGTGAATAATTTCTGAAACATTTTAGAATTCATTTTCCAACTCTGAGTACTTGATAAGTACTCAGAGCTGGAAAGATAACTTTGCAGGTCTTTATTTTGGCCACTACAGAGACTGAAATCCTAATTAGCTTATCAAAGCAAATAATTTATATGTATAAGCCACTCTTTTGCATATAAGTGCAGCAAAAACAACATGGAATTTCTTAGGACCGATTCACTTTAGTAAAAAAATTGATTGTTTAAGAATAATCGAAAAAAACAACTTTATTTTCGGGTGATAGAGTCCCTATTATAGAAACTAATTTTACATCAACCTTGGAAGCCAAATTAATGAGAATGCAGGGAAGGTTGACTAGAAATATTTATAACATCCCCCAAAAGGTTACAAGTCAGAAGCAGAAATCCTAAAAGACTTGGGAGGTTCTGGGATCCATTTGTGAGGTTTGAATTAGGAAAGATTCTTATGAAATCAGTATTGCCCAAATACATGTATTCAGCAAATAGCATGCAGCCCCAGTATTCTCCCTTGCTCAGACATGCTTCAATAAATAGCACATTTTTTTCTTAAATTAATGTCAGACTTTTTCTAAAGTTGAAATAATGGAATCACAACATTTCTCTCAGATAAGCTCCTGCGACTCCTTTTGTTGGTCTGAAATTTCATTTTTTTTACTCTAGCACAAATACTACACATGGAGATTTTTGCATATTATCCATATTGGAAAAACTGGCAGCTGTGAATATTTCTTTATAAAAGTGCTAGGTAAAAACAGAATAATGCCATTTATTTTGTTTGCTCGTTGCTGTAAATGCATCTCTTTTATCTCTCTATAAATTGTTCTTGTGTGAATGATTATTTGCCAGGTATAATTTTAATCTGTTTTATGATTTAATTCAGGAGAATTTTAGATTACCACTTATAATATCTATGGTTTTGTGCACAAAACACTCAAGATATCTGTCTATCTCACACATTTGCTGTATCAGTGTGTATGTAGCATAAAGTATACATTTCAGTCTATTTGTGTGGCACATACATACTATCTATGCATATATACAGCATACACTCAAAGTATAAATATTTATATAGTACTTGTATCTATTTATATGCTTGGTTCCTTTCCTCATATAAGTACTCCAGCACACTACCAGCACAGGCGACCACAGTGGCTGTGAGCATCCGCAAGATTTTGCTGCCGATGTCATAGCTTTAGGGTTATGGTTAGGGTAATGGTTTAAGCTTGGACATTGTGTCGCTGCTGGAGTACACATAATTGGAAAGATGATATGCTTGTATGAATATATTTGTTTTTTAACTTAACCCCTGTATAGAGCTGCAGAATATGTTGGCGCGCTGCAAATAAAGGATAATAATAATGTGTGTTTGTTAATCATATGTATATTTGTTTTTTTATTACATATCAAAACCATATAAAATAAATTACAAAATATACTGAGCAATTAGAAATTCCGAGGATGTAAACTCATCCTTAAGCTGCCTCCCCCCAAGAAGCCAGGTCCAAATGCTGCTTCATCTTCCCTCCAGTTTTCATTTATAGCGAATTTGGTTTCTTAGCTATTTGTAGGTCAGATACAGAAATTTTGTTTTTCTCTCTCCATGAACACCCTTGACTCGTTGAGCAGTGAACATATGATATTCTCAATGTAAAGTACAACTCTAAAGAGTGTGGATGAAGCATTAGGACATGATCTCCTTGTCAGACAACTTTTATGATATGTTTAAAAAAGCATTTTTCTGTCTTTGGTACACTGATCCCCCAACCATTCTTTTTGGGGAACAGGAACTTAACCTTCTAAACTTGTAGATCTCTACCTGTATGTGTTAATGTTTCTGTTCAATAATGTAGACTAATCTGGGTAAAGTATGTGTGCTATTAGTATACTATGCAAAGTGCTTAGCTACAGGAACTTTATGTATCTGTCTCTATGAAAAGCAGGTTCTCATCCACATGCTTTGATCTGCCAAGCAGTGTTTGAAGGGTAACCCTACACCTGCAGTGGTTACAAGCACAAATCTCCCTGATTACACTCCCACCCAGATGCTGGCGCTGATGTCATGGGGTATTTTCAGCACTTAGCTGCCTCTTCCTGCCAAGACACTTAACAGAATCATTGCTGGCCAGAGGAGAGCAGTGTACGGCATCCATCACTCTGAACTGTGATCCAATAACAGTGACACACTGTGCTTCTTCCTACCTAGCTGAGTGGATTATATCGAGTCTCTCAATAAATCAGGCTAACTATCATTCCCGGACTACACACATATGCGTGTGTGCCAGTATATAGCTGTCTCTTGTATATCCTTGTTCTCTGTGGCTAGCATTTTGTTTATGTGCAGAATGTAAGCTTTATACTGCCTTAGGACCACAAGTTTACCACGTTACCTCCTACACCCCTTGGTCCAGCAGGCTACTAATACTTTCTATATTTGCTAGCAGAAGTTGGAAAAAATGCAATCATCACATATAATAGTTGTCAAACTGTGAGATGTCATCACACTTTGTGTGGTGCATACGAGTTAGGCGATGAGCTTTGCGGTGCGAGGCAAGCCGTTAACGCGTAGCACTTAGCCGAAAAACACTTCCTAATAGCGGGATCGCCTTGGCGTGCAAGCGGTTGACAAACGCGGGACTTAAAAAAAAAAAATATATGACACACAGGATTTAGAGAAAAAAAGATACGAGATGCAAAAAATTACATGATTAACGGCTGAACGACGAAAATGAAAAAACAATAACACACTAAATACACCCCAAAAAATTACAAAAACATCACAGACAGCACAGAGCAACAGACAGGACGTCTGGGAGTGAGGTGGAATGCAAATTTACCTTGATTTAGATGATTTTCGCCACTCGAAAATCGCCTAAGTGAGGGGCAAAAATGGCCGCCGAAAAAATTTAAAATAAGGCTATACACGACCATGGACCGCTCAAAACACCGCAAAACGCGTAGCATTTTACACATCACACTACGACCTACAAAATACACTATTACAACAGCCGGAAAATGCTCACAAGATGCGTAACATATTAATAACATTACGGCTATACAATGCCGCTTTACACAATAAACCAGCAGCTTTACCTCGCGCACGCAGCCTATTTAGAATGCACACTATAACACCAACACTTAAAATGTATATTCTATGCAGACGGAAAATACAGATTGTTAGCTCTTCAGCCTATTGCTCGCTGCATATATGAATTATAATTAATTATTGAATAAATCATTCATTATTACTTAACTACATATACATACAAATATATATCTATCTTTATCATGACTCATGAGAGTGCTCAGAGGACCAAAAGTACACGACAGGAGAGGCTCGCAATGAGCACCAAAGGCGCTCATTGCAAGGCATGCCATGAGCGCCGAAGGACCTCACAGTACAAAACGGTTTACATTCTGTGTCAAATAGCATTCCCATGGCTTTAAATTTTATTGCCCCAACATTTTTGACGAGCAAGTTGCTAGTGTAATAATATTGTTCAATAAGTCAGTGTAAATAAATCCAGTTCCTATTCAACAGACACCAAACTTAAAGGTACTCTGTCACCCAAAAATCTAGTTTTTTTTCCTGTTATTCTTGAAGACCTGGAAAACTGACATTACTTTGTATTATCCATTTTTATATATCATTCCTGAATTGCTCAGGATTGTTTGAGGTGTGCTAATATTCAAACAAGCTGCTTGTGAATTCTAATTGGTTGCTTTTCTGCCTCTGTTGTGGCCAAAACAATAACCCAAATATTATCATGTGGTTAGATCCTTTCCCCCACTCTATTAAGTACTCTGAGTTGCAAATTATTATTCTGAGCCACAGATTAGCATACAAGAGCTGCACAAATAATACTGAATAACTCAGAATTTATTTACTTTATAGAGAGATGGTGTTTCCATGTTTTTTTAAGATCAAACCAACTTCCTGTTGGGGTGACAGTGTCCCCTTAAATTATCAACACTGTTTCATATACTACCGACAGCTGTCAATTTCCTTGGTGAATGCAGCAGCAACGACTCTTATATGTGTATGATTCATATCTAGCAAAGTGTTGCAAATGAGAGCATTCAGAATACTAGGCACTGCTCACATCTTATTTTTGCATTTGTTTAGTACAGTGGACCATTATGCACCTCTCTTTCCTGTTACACATATTAAAAGTAATTTATTAATAAATGTGTGTCCTTTTAGCAGATTTTTTTTTACTTACTATCAGTTTGAGAAAATACACTTTCAGTAACACTTTAATGTATCATCATCTTGATTTGAGAATGTGACTTAATAATCAGCCATGTGAGGCTAATAAGCACCACAAAAATTTACAATAGCACAAATTGGATGCTTTTTGTACACATTAGAATACCAAAGAAATCCCTAAATATGGACTGCCCTTCATAAGGATGGTACTTTAATTATATTAACACATCCTCTTAATTATCTTTGTAACCATAATGAGAGACCACAAATGCTGTTCTTCTAGACTTTTTTCCCAATGGACCACTTGGCATTTAATGAGAAGACCATGGACCACTTAAAAGATTCCTACGGAATTATTTTTCTGTTTGTTTATAAAAAAATTTGTTTGGAATATATACTTCTAAACAAATGCAAATGTTTATATGTTTAGAATAATGTATTTAAAGTTTCTTACTTTTTTTTGTAATAGTAGCTGTGTGGCAGACCACCTGAGTGCAGCTCAAGGACCACTGCTGGTCTATTGACCTGTTTCCCTGTTCTATGCAATATGAGCCTACAGGACATGTGAAAGCTCAGTTTAATATCATTACATAAGTTCTGACTTATTTTGTTTTCTAGGGAAATTTACAATGTTTCTTAGCAGCTTTCTGCACAGAAATAGACTGCAGTTGCTGTTATTAAATCTAGGACTTCACAAATGAGCTACAAGTCTGGGCAGATCAAGCTTGGACTCACAGTGCTGGCATTTAGCACTGTCCTCTCCAAACTTTGTGTGAACCCCAGGGACGTACTTGTGGTTTCATATCCCTTCAAAGATGTTGAATTTGCTGTAAAGGGATTTGGATGAAGAGGATGGGAGTCATTCAGAAGCTGGTATGTGTTGGCATAGTATAAGAACTGACAGCACTTTGCTCATTTTCCTGTGCCACATTAGGCGCTAGATCCAGGTTGCTGACCCTCACTTAGGCCACTTTAATGTACCGTCCAAATCTCTTTTCAGTTCTGTGTGTGAATGAGTTGTGTTCAAAGCTTAAAACCCCACCCAGCTCTTTGCATACTGATAAACATTTGCAGCAAGAATTACAAGTTACTCAATATAATATTTCTTAGTGCCTTATTTCTTTTAGATTCATTATATTTGAGTATTGCACATATTGAAGCCCTGACTTATGGTATCACAATATTCCTTCCAATCAACATTAGACTTTGTCGCCATAATAATAAAAAAAAAAAAATCCCCAAAAGTCTACTCATATTTACATTTCAAATGAAATAAAAAAACTATAATTTAACTGCCTTTTGTATGGGGTAGGAGAGTGGGAGAAAATGATAATTTATGCACCAATAATGCAGGAGGATAGGTTAGAGTTATGGAGGTTATTGACCCCAAAACTGCATTCTGTACTGCATAGCTGGCCATCTCTTGACTTCTGAGTCACCAACAGCGGCTACCGTGGAATTAAAATAAGCCATGTTGTCGATTGTAATCCAAGTTGTAAAAAATGTTAAGGCTTTGGCTGCAGAGTGAGTACGTTGTAAGCTTTTATATAATTGGCACTGCTGCAGATACAAGATGATTAAATCGCAGTGTTCTGCAGAGGTACAGATTGCTCTTGCCCTAAGTTTGATAGCTGAGAATATGGCTGTGCATTGGAAGGGTCCCATTATTACTGGAACACCATAGAATCAATTTCTGCTGCCAGAGGGGAAATTTACTGAGGTGCTGAGCTGAAGTCCAGCGATTTTTATAATGTTTTTCAAAGAGCATGTTTTATGCATTAAACTGTATTTCTAAAAAGACAAACAAACTTGGATTTAGAAAATTGACATGGTGCCATGCTGCTGCACTTTTGAGTACAGTTAGGTCCAGTTTAATAAAAACTATGAGCCTCATTCAATTGAGCTTTCGGAGATCCAGCCTTTGTAAATGTAGCGCAAAAGTTATTTTGCTGTTCAATTGGCGTCTTTTTGCAGGCTCCGATCGAGTTATGGGCTCCGGCCTCCGATTCGATGCGATGGATAAAATCGCAAGTTAATGCCCCTCCAAGCCTTTGATCATTAACGGCCAGAAGAATTGCGAACGATAAAAGTTGCAAATCGATATTCAATTGCTCAGATTCCCCCTCGTTAATCACCCCGTCAAGCCCGCAAATGGCAAAAATCAAACCACAAGTTAATGGTACCAAGGATGACTCGCAAAGGGCTTAATGACATGTCCGGAGCACTGTAAATGCACATAAACACACACTACTTTTCTCTGATTAAAAGTGAAAGTGATGTTAGGTATTAGAGTTAATAGCACAACATTCTCAAGCTTGCAAATCGACCTAAAAAATACTTTACTTCATGTTTAAATTCCATGTTATATCGATCCTGGCAATCAATGTGTTAATACATATACTGTAACTCGCATGTAATAGAATATCGTATTTACAGTTTTATCAATATTGCATTATTTCTGGAATGTGGGTCCGATCATAACTCGTAATTCAAGCCCGTAGGATTTTGAAATCCAACCTCCATTTTTCAAAGCCGTAATGATGACGATTTCTGTTTCCATTGGCTGTTTCTAATAAGGAGTTACAGCCTTGCTTGATTGATCATGCTCAAGCTCGCTAATGCTACATACAATAGCATGGTTTCCGAATTTCGCTCTCGGACCCTAACTTGCGGCCTTGAGCAATTGAATAGCACCATAATTGCGAACGCAGCGGGCCGGCAGACGTACGGGATATACCTCCATAACTTGCACCTCCAAATAGAATATGGCTCTATATCAGGACACTGAGTATATTGTATGTTATTGTAGCAGAGAAACACTGTACATTCTTAAGCGATGCACAGATATAATTTTGTGGCTAGATTGTTTTTCTATTAATTTTTTTATGCAGATGTATAAATAAGACAACACAAATAAACATACACAATAGAAGACACTTTTGTCCAAAAGTTCTGTTGTGAACTTGCATCACAAAATCTGCCCTGTATAGTGTGGAAAACATACATTAAAGTGCGATGGTATGATTGTGTACTCCTTCTGACCTTTCACAAAGTGGTATAGTGCTTTAGAAATATAAGATGACTAGCTAGGCCAATGCAGAAAATTGACTTAATGAGCACCTGTTAAGACATCCTCCCAAGTCAGGGAGGAAACACTATGTTTTAATGAATTAACTTTATATAATTCTTATTTTCTTACTTAAAAATTTACTTTTTGTGTGTATATATATATATATATATATATATATATATATATATATATATATATATATATATATATATATATAAACCATGTTTTTTTTAATGGAAAAATATAAAAGGGACTTTAATAAAATAAAATAATTATTTATAATAATTTAATATTTATAATAATATTTATAATATAAATAACTAGAAAGTTTTTCAAAAAATGTGAGTCATTGTTTTAAAGGATTTAATAGATTGCAAGGGTTGTATGCTGTGAGACTGTAATCATTTCAGTTGGCTCAAGAGTAGAGTCCATTCCTCATTTTAGACCCATGGTCCAATGCCATCACTTGTTTGGAGATTATATAATAACTAGCGACTTGCCCGTCAAAAAATGACGGCAATAAAATTGTAAGGCAAGAAATGCTATTTGGTCGAGACATTCATTTTGTTGGTGATCAGAGATCCTTTGGCGCTCATTGCGAGGCTGTTGTATTTTTTTTTCTGATAGGCGCTATTGCTGTTATTGTTTTGTTGGCGTTGATCTGCTTTTTGCGCTTCTTGCAAGGCTTTGTGTGCTCTGAGCAGCATTGGTGCTTGTGAGTCGCGCGGTGAATGGGTTTTGTGTTTATTGTGAGTTTTTTTGTTTTGTGTATATGTATTTTTGTATGCTAATGAGATTATTAATACATTAATAAATGAAGATACTTTACCTATTTGGAAGTAATATATGCAGGAAGCATTGTGCTGAAGAGCTGACAATCTGTTTGGATGTTCCTGCAGCATATAATGTAGGTTTTCACTGTTGTGGAGCTGAGGTGTAAGTGTCAGCAATGTGTGTAGTGTAAATAGGCTGCGTGCGCGAGGGAAAGCCGTTAGGGTAGCTGTGTACTTCCGCATTGTGTAAGTTAGTGTTGTAAAATGGTGGCTAATGTGTATGTGGTACGCGGCTGTGTATGATGTAGCGACCTTGTTACGAGTGTATCTTGTACCTCGTATGGCTTTTTTGAAAATCTGTATGTGCTTGGTGGTGTTTTGCGTGTTTAGGGTCCTGTAGCCTTGTTTTCGTTTTTCGGTGACCATTTTTTCTCTCGCTTAGGGGATTTTCGTGTATCTAAACTCAGGAATTTGGACTTAAATTGAGGTGTAACTTCACTTGCAGAGGTCCTAGGTGCCCCCCCCCCCCCTTGCTGTAGGTAAGCTTTTTATGTATTTTTTTGTGTGTATTTAAAATGGAGGCGAATGTGTATGTGCAACGCAGCTGTGGATGATGTTGCGCCCTTGGTAAGAGTGTATCTTGTACCTCGTACAGCTTTTTTGAAAAGCCGTATGTGCTTGGTGGTGTTTTGCGTCTTTAGTGTCCTTTAGCCTTGTTTCCTTTTTTTTTTTTTGGCGGCCATTTTTTCTCTTGCTTAGGGGATTTTCGTGTGTCTAAACTTGTGAATTTGGACTTAAATTGAGGTGTAACTTCACTTGCAGAGGTCCTGGGTGTCCTCCCTTGCTGTGGGTAAGCTTTTTATGTGTCTTTTGTGGGTATTTATTGTGTTTTTAATGTTTTCAGGTTCGCACAGTTCGGCTGTGGTCATATTTTTGCGAGGTCCCGCATCTCGTATTTTTTTATGCTAAGTCCGTAAATTTTGCGTTCTTGCGGTTCGTATTTTTTTGTGTAAGTCCGTATAAAGTGATTGCGTGTTAGATGTATTTTGGTAAAGTGCCGCTTGTGTGCGTGTTTGTAACCGCGTGTAAGGCGCCGTAGAGCCTTCACCTCTGCAAATGCGGCCCCTCGCTTAGCGAGGGTCCGCATTTGCGGCCTGCAATGAGCCTGCGGCTCATTGCAGCTGACGTGGGAGCCTTCACCTCCACAAATGTGGCCCCTCGCTTTGCGAGGGTCCGCACTTGCGGTCCGAAAGCCATAGGGGGTCGTAGGGCCTATGGCGCTCATCTCCACCAGCGCAAGGAGCTCCTTTGGCGCTCCTTGCCAGCAACTCGCTTTGCACAAGCATTAGCAACAACCCGCATGCTCACAACTATATATGTGATATAGTCTGGAAAGTGGAGCTTTCGATTTGATAGTACAGTAAATCCAGTATCCCACTACTGGAGTCTGGCATTATTATTGTTGCTTCACTTTCTAAAATCTTGTAACTTTTTGTCAGGATTCTTTTGGACCATCTCAAGGGTATAAAACTGGTAAGCTGGCACAGCTACAAGATGATTTTTGTTGGCATCCAGTAGAGAATTGAAAGCATCTGTAGGGTCTTGCTGTGTCATCTGAATACAGAAGAGAGTTGATACATCCTCTATGATGATGTGTGTGGATGAGCTGAAAAGTATTGGCATGCTGGTTGTAGACTCAGGACAGATCTTTTGCGGTTGGTTTCCTCTAAATGATAAAATAGTAATACTGTTAAATAGACTAGGCCACTTGGTCATGGACTGGTAGGAGTGAGTTGCTCCAGGCTAAAAGATTCCAGCCTGCCTGTGGATTGAGATAGGGTATTCTTAAGGCATCCCAGACAATACTGCTGCTGGAGGCCAAAAAACTGGTCTGTGTCTCCTATTTGTATTTGGTCTTTCAGGAAGACATGCATCCCATAATTCTCCTGAAATACCCATTTGCCATGCGTTCCATAGCTTGAGATACCTGTGTGCCATACTTTCAAAGCTTCACTGCAAATATTGTGTGCTAGGCTTTTTTTTTTTTTGAACAAAAAAAAAGCTGCTGAGCTTTGTTATAAGATGAGGGCATTGTAAGTATTTTTCCTTCTCTATGCATTATACAAAATAGGTGTTTAGTTTGTATATTTATGTGTTTTAATGTATTATATGCATGGGTGGAAGTTTACCAAGCGTTGTACTTAATATGTTCTTTCCAAAGTATAAAAAAATTCTCCTTCCAGGCTCCTAGAAGCTGTCGGACTGGCTCCTAAGTTCTTGATATTTATTTATTTTTTATGTTTTTATTTTTATTATGTTATTTTTGTCCACCCCTTTTTATATGCATATCATCTTTCTATCAGTGCAGTTTTGTCCACTCCTTTATCATAGCATGCAAGTTTATTTTTCATGTTTCCATCTTCCATAAGTTTTAGTGTGTTATACTTGTATGTACATAAATGTATTTTAATGCTTTCTATTTGTGGCTGTGTTCCTCCTGGCTGTATGTATTAATTAGAATTCTAGTTTAGTGTGTAGATTTTGCTCTCCCATGGTCTCCAATCCTGGCAGCTCTTGGTATAATTCTCTCTTGTCTCCCACCTTTCCTCCACCTCCCTATTGTGAATCCCTCCCAGCCGGCTGGCGGTGTCAGGGGGCTCGTGGAATCCCTTCAGGGGCCTCCTTCAGACCATCGGCCCCCACTTGGACCTCACTAATTTAGGAGGAGAGTGGAAGGCGTGTCTGTTGTCTGCACCTGCTGTCCCCTCTTTATAGAGACAGATCTGCATCTTTAAGCAGCTGCAATAACAGATTAACATTAGAATTCAACAAATGCAATGTGTTCCTTTCATCGACACAAGTTCCCCAGAACCCTACAATTTGGGGGATCTCCCCGTGTGTTCTCTTGCTCCACTACAGCTCCCCCACCCCCTCTTTTTTCTTAATAAAAAGTAAGAAAAACAATTCTTGTGATAAACAGCAGCAGCAGTAGAGGAAGGGGAGGGGGAGGAGGTTGGACCATGTCCTAAACTGACCTCAGCAGGAGTGTAATCTGAGCTTCTGGAAGGAAGGTAGAAGGAGCGCTCCCAGCACAGGACCCCGAGTGTAGGATACGTTGATCGCTAGCAGTGTAAGACCCAGTGGAGTTGCAAGGATGGTGCTCTGATTGCCTCAGGGGAATAGGAAGCAAATGTGTAATATAGTAATGTAATGCTTTTATCAACAGCTCTGCTCACAACAGTCACTACACCTCCATCTGGTAATGCATGAGTTAACAGACCCTGCAATTTTTAGAACTGTATTATTTAAAATAGTTTTCTATGTGAATGCACAAGAACTTTACAGTAAATAAACAAGGTTTAATAACTGTAATGCCTCTCCTCCAATAAATAAGCAAAAGCATCTACAAAGAAATCAAAGTGCTAAAGCAAAAAAAAAAAAAGATATTAAGATGTTGTGAACATAGGCTCAAACTAGCCCCACTTTGAGCTCTGAATGCTTCCACCTTTCCCTGCTAGTTCTCATTTACAATAAAAATATTTCTTCACTTACTGGATCAAAAGGTATGATGAGGCAAATTATTATTATTGTTAACCTTTAGTTATAAAGCTCCAACATTTTGATTATAAGCCGACACCCTAACCATGTTTTTTAGTTGGAATATATAATTGTAAATAGTAATGCTTGATTATAAGATGTTTTACGTTTTAGGGCTCTATTAGAAAAAAAGCATATCTATGTAAATAAAGAACTGAATAAATCAACAAACTGATACAGCCAAGGGACTGGTTTGTAACAATTTACAGGTTGCTGTTAATTGTAAAAAGAAATTATTATTTTAATTTACATTAGGAATACACTATAACATTTTGCAAAAGTAATACAATTGATAATATTTCAGAATTTGGGAAAGTATGATTGCTTTGTCTAGAGATAGCAAGTGGAAGGCGTTAAAGAAGTGTTACAAACAATGAAATTCAAGGATAAGTGGTAAGGATATGTATAGGGTTTCAGATAAAGTACTGGTTCAGGTCTTGGATTGCCTCTGACAATATATATATGTTAAGCTAAACTGTATGATTATGTTTTCAAAAGCTAATACATTTGTTAAAATGGTATAAGGAATATGTGAGTAATGTGAGATACTCGATCTACATGAAGTTTGGAGTTTCTTCAAAATTGGGTGTCAAAAAAACAATGCTGACAAAACATGCTTAGCACTTATAAGATAAAAAAGGTCTTAGTTTGAAGCTATTGTGAAATATCATCAAGTCTTTTATGGTGGGAGATGTCTACTTGCCCTGTTGTTAAAAGGAAACTTTAATCTATAAATGCAGTTTATTTAGTGCCTATATAAAGATAATACTAAGTTGGATATTTGTATACTTTCAGTGGCCCTACCACACACAGAATGCACAGAGTTGGCGGGCCAAACATTTCTCCTCTACCATCGTATTTCTATATTAACTCATTATTTATATACTGACACAAAAAGTATCGAGGGCACCGCTACTGGACTTCATTTTTTCATACGTACAGTCAAAATAAAGTGTACATTTTTCCCCCAGATGGATTCCATATATTTTTGGCCCAGTGCAATATAAGGATTACAGTCCTCTTGGCTCTGTTATTTCCTGGCCCCCAGGCATGCCGCGGCATGTTCTTTGCACGGCTGTCTCCGTTCACAGCACTCTCTCTGCTGTTTATATTATCCACACAACAGTCCATTGGGGCTCCTATGTTTTATCACATTGGAATCTCCCTACTCACTTTTTAAAGGACAGCAAAGTTATACAAAATGGTGTGCTATAATAATGACAGTGAACACAAAAGATCTGTTCTGTCTACATTTAGATGTACAATTATTTTTTTATATTTTTGGAAAAGAAACACTTGAATTAGCACTGCGTTAACATATTTTTTTGCTGGTGTATGGTATTGTGATCTCATCTGCTAATAGAAAATAGATTTGCCATACATTTGATAAAATTCTCAGTACCTTTATTTGCAGTTTGGTTGTCGGTTTAAATTCTTTTGGTATAAATGTAGTGATACACACATTGGTCTGTGTGTGATACAGACGCACATACTGCACCGCATGTAATACAGATGTACACGCTTTTTGATCATCATCAGATAGACATGCTGCTTTGAAATATTTTTAGAACTTATCTGAAATGTTCTGTCCTCTCCATTTGCCTCTGTCTGGATCAATTATTTCAAATCTCATTCCAGATAGATACTAACTTTACATAATTTAAAAGGTTTAACATTTGGTTTATTTTTGGCTGTCAGTTTAGATTGTTTTTGTCTAAACGTAACAATTATATATACCACACTGCTTTCCGTGTGATACAAACACACATGCTACTCTTCATGCTATTTATATATTTTTAATATATAAATGAGTACATGTGTCTTCGTGTCCTAAGCGCCCCTGAGATCCAATCTCACCCCCCATAAAAAAACAAAAAACATGCATAGTGGTGGAGTAAACAAGTGAGTCTGAACTAGAAGGACTTGGTGCATTTGATCTTTAGAGAAAAAATCTTGTCGTATGAGGGATGAAACATCGGTCTCATATATGTGTGATTTTAGGTGAACTGGTAGATCTTTTTTGGGCTTGATATGCATGACTGGGGCACATGCAGATCAGATATGGCTTCTAATATTGGGTTACATTTAGGTTTAATCAGTTTTGAACTTGATGGAAAGTTAGGTCGGTAGATCTGAACTTTTGGGGTACCTTCATGTGGAATTCCTCATGCATACAGACTGTATTGCTTTCCATTTATCTTATCTTATTTGCCCCAATATCTGGTAGATCCTTGCACAGACCCAGAATGTCTCTTATATTTCAGGGATCTCCAACCTGGCAATGCCTACAAGTACCAGATTGTGACGCTGGTAGGAGGCAGAGAGAGCGCACCGTCTCCAGAGCTTCTCTATATTCACGGAAGTGGCTACTGCGGGGATGGAATGATCCAAAAGTAAGATGGGGCTGTGGGGTGCAAAGTTAGCGATCTATACCAAGATGGCACTGCCAGAGGACATGTCAGAGTCATGAGATCATAGAAGTCCCTCCAAGCTTGTTGATTTTGAGTGGAATACTGTAAAGCAGCAGCACTTTTAGATTGGTATGAATACAAGTTATAATTAACATATGAAACCAATATTATTGTATTATGAACATTTACTCACATTTAAATATTTTGTTACAATCTTTTGTATAATTGGCAAAAAAAATCCTTTTAGCCATACATCAAAAATACAGGGTAATGTTTATGGTCAACCGAGAGCCATTGCGTTCCAATGTGATCTTTGTTAGTATTCATGGTGGGAGATGCAGTCTTTTTATTTCAGTGACATGATTCATGCACTTCCTTAATATACTAGAGGATTCATTATACAAGTTGCAAAAGTATAGGTATGCGAAGTGATGCCTATTTTGACAATAGCAACATAAAACATGCCTTTGGGTTTAACCTGTTATGCACTAAAAGGGTTATAATAGTTTTGGAAGCAATTTAGTTAATTTGTGTTGGGAATAATTTAGCTCCAAGTGCCTTTAGAATGCCAACTTTTATTCTGAAGGATAGAATTCTAGTACATATTATGTGGCTTGAAACTCTATGCAGATCTACATTACTTATCACAAAGAAGTGGGCAGTATATCTGACAAAATGCAAACTGCTTTAATTATTTTAAACTTGTTACCCATTAGCATGTATTGTTTTAGATTGCTGACTGAGAGCCTTATTGTAAATAACTGCACATAAGCCTGGCCATGATACTGCCACAGCCTGTATACAATTAGAAAATAATAAATCTGCATTAATTTAAGTATTTTAATTGGTCTTGGATTCATTTAGATAGCAAGATTAGTCTGGGATTGAGTGCCCTTTAATTGGAAAGTGCTATATACAGCTTTGAGGGCTGGTTAGGATGCAGTTTCCTTGTTTTCACATTTGTGTCCTCTTACAGGGACTTCGAGGAGCAATGTGATGATGGAAATAAACTAAGTGGGGATGGCTGCTCCCTTACCTGCCAACAGGAGTTGTCTTTCCGTTGTCTTGGTAAGTCTTATTTCCATTAGAGGCCAGCAAGGGGACATACAGTGTCTTTATGTTGTGTTGTGTCCCTTCTCACAGCAACGTGAAAGGGAATTTAACACCTGTTTATCAATTAATACAAGGGGTAAGGGTTGCTATTAGCAGCATAGATAAGTGGTCAGTCACATCCAGCGGTTTGACATTTCTTGGAGCCTGGGCTCATAAATTAATGCTTTTTGCCCCTAAATATTTTTTATAGTATAATGCTAGTATAGAGAATGTATGTCTATGAAACACTTCTTATCAGGCTCCTAGAAAATCCTCCTAATTGTAAGATATTTTTGTCCACCCCTAGTCATAAAACTTTCTAGATAAATAGATAAACCCTCACCTAAAGTACAATATTGGTCACAACATCTCGAGAATTTGCCTACAAGATAGCTTGAAAATTAAAGGGGGAATATGATAGAAACATTAAAGGATTTAGTTATTTGCAAGAATGAAGCATGGTAATCAACAGAAAAGTGCTACATCAAGAGGTCATGCTCTTCTGTTAAGATGGCATTGGCCTAGCAGCAAAGGGGGAAAGAAAGAGTGGTGGATTACATGTAATAAGAAGAGTGGTTATTACTGTAAAGGAATAAGGTTTCTGTGTCTCTGATGGGTTAATGTATTGGCTGTGTGTATGTGCCACATTCTGAACTGTATAACTGTGTTGTGGTCTTATTATATCAGGGCATAAGTGGTTAGTTAGCATGCAGATCTTATTGCACTCTACACAAAAACATATTTGTTTACAGTCAAACACAGTGTAGCTGAGCTTACTGTAAGGATTAGTATGAATGGTTTAAGCAGTTCTACATATGGCAGTGCAGGCACAGGGGCAGAATCTTGCTGTACTTATTCTTGAGATATTCCACAAAATATTTAGAATGGCATTTGGGGTTAAAGCGGCAGAGATGTTTTTCTTTGGTTTTGGTAAATGCAGGAAATGGAGATCAACACAATCCTTGAAATGTAGAAGAACTGGGAAAGATCACAGGTCCAATTAATGCTTGCTGCAGAGTTGACCATCACCAATCTCGTGCCATGTTTGTTACTGGCTGAGGTGATTAGCATGGGCAGCCAAGACAAGATTGGACATAAGGGGCAAAATGCAATAAGTGATGAAGTAGAGGGGGCATGGACAGATAAATGTATAGAGATGGGAAGTGTAAAGTGAGTGAGGGATGAAATGAGAGAGATAGAGAGGTGCCAAGAGGTTTACTGGTAAAATGTGAGTGTTTTAAATCCCTGTATTATAGGTGCTGACCATCTGTGAAAATGTATAGGGTAGAACGGATTCTTCCTGCCAGTGATTTCCTACAAAACTAAGTATGTTCTTGTTCTTGCAGGAATGTGCAGTATGTGGGTGATATTTAGACACTCGCCTTATCATGTGCAATGGTGGGTGGGTGGGTTAACTTTTGTAGTGGTGTGTTCCATTGCATTCCCTTTAAAAGAAGCAGCAGAAATAACAACATGATATACAAACATGAATACAAAGCAGATTGTATTGCAATATTATTCTTCCCAAATAAACTATTGCAGGGAAAAATTATAATGTGGAAAAAAGTGTAACTATTTGTAGTTAATAAAGGTATATTTTTTTCCCTCTTGAATACATGAAGACTATAAAGAACATTTCTCTTGGTATTGGACCTTTAGTTCTGCTTATGTGTTTAATAAATAAGTCTGATAAAAAGAAAATGTTCTTCAGTGCACTACTTATAGAGTAGATATATTTTTGTGTATTTAGAGACATTTTAGAATCTAGCACAGGGCTCTATCACAGGCTAAATTACGTTTTTATTTCTTTACTCACATTAAATTCTATATTATGTGCATACTGGTGGAAGACATCATGTTAATTTGCCTCACAGAGAATGCATTACTCCTAGTGTTATTAAAGGACCATTGTGTAGTTAAAAAAAAAAAAAATTATGGTCAACATTTGAATCAGGGAAAAAAAAACCCATACCTTATATACTCGAGTATAAGCCGAGTTTTTCAGCCCTTTTTTAAGGCTAAAAAGGGCCCCCTCGGCTTATACTCGTGTCACTCTCCCCCGTGTCTCTCTAACCCCCCCCCCCGTGTCTTTCTAACCCCCCCGTGTCTCTCTACCCCCCCGTGTCTCTCTACCCCCCCGTGTCTCTCAACCCACCCGTGTCTCTCTACCCCCCGTGTCTCTCTACCCCCCCGTGTCTCTCTACCCCCCGTGTCTCTCTACCCCCCCGTGTCTCTCTACCCCCCCGTGTCTCTCTACCCCCCCGTGTCTCTCTACCCCCCCCCGTGTCTCTCTACCCCCCGTGTCTCTCTACCCCCCCGTGTCTCTCTACCCCCCCGTGTCTCTCTACCCCCCCCGTGTCTATCTACCCCCCCGTGTCTCTCTACCCCCCTGTGTCTCTCAACCCACCCGTGTCTCTCTACCCCCCCCGTGTCTCTCTACCCCCCCGTGTCTCTCTACCCCCCCGTGTCTCTCTACCCCCCCGTGTCTCTAACCCCCCCGTGTCTCTCTACCCCCCCCGTGTCTCTCTACCCCCCCCCGTGTCTCTCTACCCCCCGTGTCTCTCTACCCCCCCCGTGTCTCTCTACCCCCCCGTGTCTCTTTCCCTCCCCCCTCCTCATCCTCAACCCCCCTCCTCATTCTAAACACCCCTAAATACCTCCCCCTCTCCCTTTACCCACACTTACCTGCTTCTGCTCCGGCCTCCGCTCCTCCTTGACCCGGCGTGCATGTGACGTCACATGCACACCACGTCATTAGCATATACCGGAGGAGGGGGGTTGAGGAGGGGGGTTGAGGTGGGAGGTTGAGGATGAGGATGGGGGGGTTGAGGATGAGGATGGGGGGTTGAGATGGGGGAATGAGGATGGGGGGTTGAGGATGAGGAGGGGGTTGAGGTTGAGGAGGGGGTTGAGGTTAAGGAGGGGGGTTGAGGATGGGGGGGTTGAGGATGAGGGGGTTGAGGAGGGAGTTTGAGGATGAGGAGGGAGGTTGAGAATGAGGAGGGGGGTTGATGAGGGGGGGGAAGAGACACAGGGAAGGGAGAGGGGAGAAGAGACGCGGGAGAGAGAGGGGGGACACAGAGGGCACAAGAGGGACACAGGGGGCAGCACATTTCCCGCCCTCGGCTTATACTCGAGTCACTCATTTTACCCAGTATTTTGTGGTAAAATAGGTGCCTCGGCTTATACTCGGGTCGGCTTATACTCGAGTATATACGGTAATTAGAAAAGGAAAATGTTATATAAAGTGTCTTTTAATTAGAATCTTCAACATCTTCCCCAGAGGCATCCATGATACTTCAGTGAAAGTTGTGTATGTGAGTGGGGCATTTTCATATCTACAGGGACTGGTTTTGCATCTCTTGGGACCAGAGTAGTTGTAAAATAATACAATATGGGCTCGGTTTACAGTGATCCTTGACTATGCATAAATCAAAGCTGATATTAGCTCTCACAAAGCCTTATCTGCTAAAAATGAATGGAAATGATCACACACACGTCTTGTTCCAGTAACACACTGGCTTATGCTGATAAAAGTCACAAGGTTTCAAATATGGTATTATTTAAAACTACAAATAATACTTAATAACATTACATAGTTACATAGTAATTAAGGTTGAAAAAAGACTTTCAGTCCATCAAGTTCAACCTGTTAAGATCTCCTCTGATCTGCAATATGCGGATTAGTTATTAATTAATTAATTGTTAAATAATTATTTATAGGAGGAGGATGAATAAAGAGATAGTCCATCAAGTTCAACCTTTTTAGATCTCTATTGATCTTTTTAATATGTGGACTATTTATTATTAATTGTTAATTGATCCAGAGGAAGGCAAACAGAAAAAAAAAAAACATTGAAACTTTGCCAATTGTCTCATAAGGGGAAAAAAAGCAAAATTCCTTCCTGACCCCAGAAATCAAATTTCTCCCTGGATCAATATTCCTTCGCTAGTTACATAGGATAGCCTTGAATGCCCTCTTTATTCAAAAATATATCTAACCCCTTTTTGAAGTTGTCTATCGAATTCGGTGTTACCACCTCCTTTGGTTGAGAATTCCACAGTGGAACCACCCTAACTGTGAAGAACCATTTTCTTTGTTTAATGTGAAATCTTTTTTCCTCTATCCTCAAAGGATATCCTCTTGTCAGATGAAAATCTCTTGCTTCAAAAAGTTCACTTGACAAAGCCTTATATTGACCCTGGATGTATTTAAATAAGGTAATCATATCCCCTCGTAGACTCCTTTTTTCTAGCGAAAATAAGTTTAGTTTGGTTCATAACTTAGCCCCTCCATTCCCCTTATTAGTTTTGTAGCACTTCTCTGTACTTTTTCCAGCTCTAAAGTGCCCAAAATTGTACTCCATATTCCAAATGAGGGCGTACTAGGGATTTGTATAGTGGTAGAATTATATTTGCTCCCCTTGCTTCTATACCCTTCTTAATACATGCTAATATACATTTTTAATATTTGCAGCTGCTGCTTGGCATTGAGCACTGTTACCTAGGTGGTTGTCCACTAGTACTCCCAAATCCCTTCCAATATCTGATACCTCTAGATTTGCTCCATTAAGATAATAAATTGCATGGCTATTTTTCCTTCCCAAATGCATAACCTTGCATTTATTTGTATTAAATCTCATCTGCCATTTAGCCACCCATTTCTCTAATTTATGCAAATCCCTTTGTAGGGAAAGTACATCATTATCTGATTTTATTACCTTGCACAACTTAGTGTCATCAGCAAAAATGGAGACCCTACTTTTGAGTCCTACTTCTATGTCATTAATAAATATGTTAAAAAGGAGAGGACCTAATACTGAACCTTGAGGAACCCCACTTATCACATTAGACCAATCGGAGTATGTTCCATTTACAACAACCCTTTGCTTCCTGTCTTTTAGTCCACTCTCGATCCATGAGCAGATATTTATTGTAATTCCTGTATCCCTTAGTTTGCTCACTAGTCTTCCATGTGGCACTGTATCAAATGCCTTTGAAAAATCTAAAAAGACTACATCCACTGAGTTGCCCTGATCCAAGTTCCTACTAACCTCTTCATAGAAACTAATTAGATTGGTCTGTAACGACCTATCACATATATAGTTGTGAGCGTACGAGTCGTTGCTCACGCTTGCGGGCTCGCGTAGCGAGCCCGCGGCCCTCGCGAAGCGAGGGCCGTGGCTCGCGAAGCGAGCCGCGGCCCTCGCGTAGCGAGCCGCGGCCCTCGCGTAGCGAGGTCACTGGGCAAGGGCCTCAGTTGCTGGCATGGAGCGCCGAAGGCGCTCCATGCCAGCAACTGAGGCCCCTCGCGAAGCGAGGGCCTCAGTTGCTGGCGAGGTCACTGGGCACGGGTCTCAGTTGCTGGCATGGAGCGCCGAAGGCGCTCCATGCCAGCAACTGAGGCCCCTCGCGAAGCGAGGGACTCAGTTGCTGGCGAGGTCACTGGGCAAGGGCCTCAGTTGCTGGCATCGAGCGCCGAAGGCGCTCCATGCCAGCAACTGAGGCCCCTCGCGAAGCGAGGGACTCAGTTGCTGGCGAGGTCACTGGGCAAGGGCCTCAAACCCTCGCAAAATTCACGTCGCTACTCAAAAAACACGACACACAAATTACGACACTCGCTAAATTTTACGAGGCACGCAAACAACGTACGAAACACGTTACCACACATTACGACCTCGCAAACATCGGACGCAACACGCCGACATACAAACATTTAAAACACAATACATACACACAGCACATACATAAAAAACTTACCTACACCAAGAGGGAGCACCCAGGACCTCAAAAATGCAACTTACACCTCGATTTTACTCGAAATAAAACAGTTTAGAGACTAAAAAAAAAACGAAGCGAGAGAAAAAATGGCCGCCGAACAAAACGAAAACGAGGCTACAGCACTCTAAACTCGCAAAACACCACAAGAAACTCGCAAAACACCACAAAACACCTACGGATATTCCGATACAGACCTATACCACACATTACTCGCCATTTTACACCAATGCGGAAGTACACGACTACGCTAACGGTTTGGTCTCGCGCACGCACAGTGTTACACTGCACACATTCAGCATGCTTATACAGCAGCTCCACACCACTAATGCTGCAGCAGCATCAACACAGATTGCCAGCTCTTCATCACAATGCTTCAAAATAGGTACAATATATTCATTTACTAATTTAGCTACCTTACTATTTCATTGCCGTCATTTTTTGACGGGCAATTCGCTAGTACTTCATAAATCCGTGTTGACTGCTACCTATGATCTTGTTCAAATAGACATATTCTTGTATTCTGTCCCTTATTAACCCTTCTAAAAGCTTCCTAACTACAGATGTGAACATTCAATTCATAAAGTACTTGTTTTCTTATACTCAACTTGAATTTTGCAATCAGGCACTCTGATATACTTTCTAAAGGCAGAGTTAAATCTCTGCCTAATGAGATCATTTTAAATAATTGGTAATCACCTTGGACTCTGAATCTGTTGCATTTTTTTTAAATCAAAAGACTGGGCATGCCCAGACTTCAGAGAGTAAGGTTGATTGAATTTTGCAATGTATGTTAGCTGTATGAAACCCTACATTAAACCATACAATTGATAAAATACTTTTTACCTATAGTTGTAAATCAAACCGACTACCCCCCAAAAAAAGTGTTAGGTACAGCAGGAATTAATAAACTTAACCATACAGATAGCCATCGGTTACTTGTGTATTAAAACCCCTACTAGATTTCCTAATTATTTCATTTTCTATTGAGTAAACATTATTTTTGGGAACTCCGGGTCTACATTTGGCAGGGTCTTTCATGATTGGCAATTTTAACAGTTAAACAGCTACTCTTGTAACTTGGGATATTGAACTTTTCTGTTCTTATCTGATGCAATGTTTTGTCAGCAATGGCTACTGAAATGAATGTTGTTGTTTGTAAAGTAGCCGACAATAATCATCTTTATCTTAAACCAGTGATTGCTCTAATTTGAGAAACATGATCTTGCCCAGTGATTCTCAGCATCCGATCCATGAACAAGAGCTGATGTGAGTGAAAAAAGGTAAAAAAGAATGGACAAAAAAAGTGCTGATTAGTACAAATTTACATTTCAGACATTCAATGCCATTAGTCATCATTGGCCCAATGGAAAGAACAACCATTTAAATGTGTAATTGCTATTGGTCACCGCTATAGATTACTGAAGTGTAGTCCTGCAGTGATGATATGTTGTATTAAAATTAGTACAAAAACAGTGGCCGTATCATCACCCTGTTTCTAATAGTCTGCATTTCAAACCTCCCCTCCACCTCTTGCTACCCATAAAACACAATTTCTATTCCATGGAAACTGTATTCAGTATGCTTTCAAAATCTCAGTGTCTGATATTGTTGTATCCAACCCACAGAATCACTTCACCTCTTCCAGCGCTGTATCCAGCATGCACAGTCCAATTCATCCTACACTATATATGTACGGAAGTAGTGTCTGTCAGGGCATAGCACCAGTTTGGACCTATTTTTACCCAATGTAGCACTTGTGTTTCCATTCCTCCTAAAACAAAACCCACTAAGAAACACCTAATGTTTAACATTTTGAAAGTTCAAAGCCCATTTAAAGCTGACATTACCTTATATTTAGAGCTGAGCTTGCCATCCATGTATTCACAGTAGAGGTTTTGTAATTATTATTATACTTTATACTACAACAACTAAAGTATAACACTAATAATAATAGTATATCAATGGCTTGGACAACCCAAGCATATTGTCTGTTGTGTCTAATATATCTGTGTCTAGGTCATACTTTGCTAAAGTATTGTTTTCTTTTATGAAAAACATCTTTTCACCTAGGGTGATGAAGATAGTTTGTCTATGTATGTTCTATATCTCTCTTAGAAACTGTGAATTTTTGTTGACCTTCATTTTGAATGTAGTCCAGGGAATCCTATATCCTGCATTAAAGTGGGGTGTATTTGTGCCAATCACTGAATAGAGAAGTATAAGACAAATGAATGAGCACAGATCAGGCAGTAGATCTGGCTGTTACGTGAAATTCAGTTGTCTTCACTTTGTTTACATTATTTATTTAGAAAGTGAAACTAACCAACAAATATTCAGACATATAAAAACAACCGAAGGGAATAGCCAGGATAAATTCAAGGGCTGGGCTTGGTTTTCATGCCAAGGCTACCAATCTCCGTAATGAATGGCGGGCCCCACTGAGTGCTCTTCTGTTGACAGGTATATTTTGTCTCATGCCTTGGCAGAGCTCTCTGGATGGTTTGCAGTTGCTAATGGCTCTAACTTAATTAGGGCTTCTTTTGATTTCTCTCAGCCCCCCTGTAATCAGATAAGGCTAGAGCACGCTGTTTCCGGGGAGCTGTGTGTTCATTCAGTCAGGCTGCCCTGGCCTTCCACAAACTAGAAAAGATAGCCAAGATCGATTGTCATTGTTATGCTTGTGTGCTTTAACAAGCATCATAATATAAAGGCCAGTGATGGAGTGACTCAGGGATTGGGGGAAGGTTGATCCTCCAGTGGATATAACCAATAAAGATAACATTTTAATTTTTTCAGAGTTTCCTTCGTAATTAGCTTGAATTTATATTAGTTTTAATGAATAGCTTTCTTTCCATATGGATTTCAATGAGTCTATATTTTGGCTTCTTTCGGAATTTAAAATGGTCAGCATCCAAGCGTTACTGCTGCCAACAAGTAAGAAACCACAGACTGGCTTCTAGCTGGGACAGCTCTGTGAACTGATTTTATTGCCATACTTAAAGGTAAATATCCTTGAGCAAATTAATAAAATATAATTCATATACACAAAGCTGCAATACTATAATATAAAAGAGTTATTTCCGCTAATACCTTTGATTTTTCTTCCAGAAATAGCATTAAATTGTAGTGTTTCTAATGATGGCACTGTTTGGCATCTCGGCTAACCAGAATGTATGTGACACTCTACATCACAGAGGAGGGCCATCACACTAATTAAGTGCAGACCATTCACAGAGTCCAGGAATTAGATTGGACACTTGATATACACAGTGATTGCTGGTAGAGCTCATAATCATGATGTGAATTACACATCATGGGTGGCTGAGATGACCTCAGGTCAGCTGGGATATACCACATTATCACACAAGACTAGGAAAGCCTCTCTAAGATTGCAACCATATGTGCCTTAATTAGAACATTAGCTTTATCTATTAAAAGGGAAAAGGTTCTCTTCCATTGAGCATGATATACAGTAAAGTAATATATGCCCATTCTTCGGATTTGGCCTCATCTCCAAGCTAGTAAATGTTTGGAAAATAAACAGCTTTTTAATATAAAAAAGACTTTTGGTTTAGTTGTTTGGGTATAGGACAGGGGAAAAGAAAGCCGGTGGGCTATGTAGGAATGCGTGGTATGTGCCAGCAGAGACGAAGCAGATCAAGAGGTACTTTGAGGAGTGCGTTCCTTAAGGCCACATTCTCCAAAGCACATAGTTTCTCAGGGGTACAAGCCTCTGTTTTTGCGTAGAGATAATGTACAGATGTCTGTCAAAGCCTTGGCATTGATAAGAAGAAGTGTCAGAAGACAGATTCTGAAGGGTTAAGATTGCTCTGTGAATTCCAAGCTGTGAGACTATGCTAGCACATATTTGTCCTTTTTTTCGGATGGATAGTGATGTGGCATGAAACCTGTTGTTGTTGGATCAGTCCCTAAATAAACACACATGCTTAAAAATATTTTTTTTGTCTGGCCCTTTTGTGCCATTTTATGTTTTTTTTTTTCTAAAATACATATGTTCATCTATGTAATGTATAAAAGAAAAATACTCTGCCAGTAAGTTCTGAATTTAGAGCAAAATAACAGGAAGCTGAACTAGTGTCTGCTCTCAGCATTTTGGCCACTCTGAGACTTTGAAGACCTGGCATTAGGATGTCTATGTTGTGCTCTTTTAGTGGAAGGATGCCCATGTCATATTGGTTCATATCCTGATGGTCTGGTTCCTGTAGTTAGTGACCTGTAGCGAATCCCAGTGGGTAATAGTTGGCCCACACATATATGTATGCATAAGTCATAACCACTGGCCTTTTTGTTACATGTTAGTCAAAGCTGTGTTTGTGCAGATGGGACTGTATTGCCTCTGTACGCTGCCATCTCAATCCAACCTGATTGAGCTTACATTCACATTTTTTATTTTATGTTACAAACCTTAGGTATACACAGTTTCTTAAGTATCCTGTTTTCTTCTGTAGATAGCCAACATGTGGGCCATGTGTTAGTAACCTTATTGTTCTGACACAGCATAAACTGTTCTTGAGCTGTCTCTGCTGGGAACATCAGGCAAACCAACCTGTTCATAAATAGGGCTCTAGCAAACTGGGAAAGAAGCCATGCTCTGGACGGTTTGAATATCTTTCTGTACTTATCCTCCCTAACACTCTGCTGACCTTGGCAGACAGATTTATTGGGGTCTTAAGCAATATTAGGAACAAATTAGCCTCTGTAAGGATCACACTGTAACCCAGACTGCAGCGATTCAAAGGCCATTTTTTGTAGAAATTAATGAATTCATCAGATTGGATGCTTTCTGATTTCTTTTTCTTGAGCCTGTGACACATGATCTTATCACAATCATATTAGATTTATCAGCACTTAAAGACAGAACATTTGGATAGTAAACTAGAGCCTTTTTGCTTTTATTTTCCTTAATAATCCAACGCATTGCCCTCTGGTGTAGACTGAGCTCAGGGAACAGGCTGCATTTTATATTATTGGCTTGGTGATGCATTTTTGTAGATAAAGGTAATAAGCCCCTAACTTTATAGTAAACATTCCATTATTCATACCTTGAGTTGGGAATGTTTTCTGAAGTGGTGATTACAAATATACATGACAATGTAGACTAATTTAGCAGTCTCCGTTAGTTGTTAATGAACTGTTCTGACCAGCTAGCAATATTCATATTCCTGAAGAGTTCCCAGCCACTCACAGCAAGATTTGTCATTGCAGGTGAGCCTAGCAGGTGCTACTTCCATGACGGTGATGGAGTATGTGAGGAATTTGAGCGGATGACCAGCTTAAAGGACTGTGGGGTATATACTCCAAAAGGATTCCTGGACCAGTGGGCATCAAATGTGACCGTCTCGCACCAGAATGAACAATGTCAAGGAATTGTAGTCGCAGGACAACCGGCAGCATCCCAGGTAGGAAGTCTGAAAATTATAGGTCAAGGGAACTTATGATAATAGATCCAGAATCATCTTCAGGTGGAAAATAAAGAACAAAATATTAATACTTTTTAAGTATAGAGGTTCATCTGTGTAATACAGGAGATATATGCACTCTATTAATTTGCATATTAATACACAAATGTCTTCTGTGAAGATTATCTTTTATATATTTTATTGGATAGTTTGTTAGTTTTTTTTATTTTTTCATTTTCACATTTTAAAATTTACAAGTACATAAGACAAAATACAAAAAAAACCTCAAACATATATTGGACTAGCGAATTGCCCGTCAAAAAATGACGGCAATGAAATTGTAAGGTAGCTAAATTAGTAAATGAATATAGTTTACCTATTTTGAAGCATTGTGATGAAGAGCTGGCAATCTGTGTTGATGTTGCTGCAGCATTAGTGGTGTGGAGCTGCTGTGTAAGCGTGATGAATGTGTGCACTGTGTGGTATGAATATCCGTAGGTGGTTTGTGGCGTTTTGCGAGTTTGTTGTGGTGTTTTGCGAGTTTAGAGTGCTGTAGCCTCGTTTTCGTTTTGTTCGGCGGCCATTTTTTCTGTCGCTTAGATTTTTTTTAGTCTCAAAAGTCTTTTATTTCGAGTAAAATCGAGGTCTAAGTTGCATTTTTGAGGTCGTGGGTGCTCCCTCTTGGTGTAGGTAAGGTTTTTATGTATGTGCTGTGTGTATGTATTGTGTTTTAAATGTTTGTATGTCGGCGTGTTGCCTCCGATGTTTGCGAGGTCGTAATGTGTGGTAACGTGTTTCGTAGGTTGTTTGCGTTCCTCGTAAAATTTAGCGAGTGTCGTAATTTGTGTGTCGTGTTTTTTGAGTAGCGACGTGAAGTTTGCGAGGGTTTGAGGCCCTTGCCCAGTGACCTCGCCAGCAACTGAGGCCCTCGCTAATGTGCATTCAAAGCATTGCTAGCATTGCATTTAATATTACAGTAGAGATGTTACGGTGGTTGGTAAAATATCTACATTTATGGCTTCATTCTTGGTTATAGAAACAAGACATGCCTGAAGTTTTGGAAACTATCTGGTTACCAGAAATGCAGCATGAATCAGACAGTGTCACTCAATATATTATTTGTAGGCTTATATTGTAACAGTGTTCTAACTGAACTTCAGTGTATGTATGGTGTTCACTCAGATCTGCATGTTAGTTATTGTTAGGAGGTCCTAGTGTTGATGTAAACACCTCCGGGGCAAGAGGAGTCTATTGTATATTTCAGTTGATTGGTGGCCCTATCAGCACAAGAGAGGTTTACAGAATGGTTGCAAACAATAGTTCCACATCTGCCCCACAGCTGGATGTTTGTCTTTTGCACAGAAAATAATCTATGCAAGAAGCAGTCTCCTGACCTAAACGACAAGTGACAGTCCAATCTGAGCCCTGGTAATTACTTACAAGTAAAACTACTAATTAATCCACAAAATACAGAAACCTTTTTGCCCCCCCAAAATTCTCTATTGTAGAGCTGTGAAAAAATATAGAGTTTTTTTTTCAATTATGTTTTTCAAAACAGATTCTGCACTCCCACAATGAGCTGGGGGTGCATTATTCAAAATCCATTCTGGGCTTTCTGCCACGGATAATTGCCCCATTCACATAAGGAATCTCGCAACTGTTCCATCTTTCTCTCATAGATCTGCCTGCCTATGTACTGCAAATCTTTATCTTAATCTATGAGTCTTGACTTTCTTTACTTGTGCAGGTCCTCAATGGGCTCTACATACATAGTGCTGTATAAATGCCTAACATATGTTGTATTCTGTTCAATAACTTGTACTTGCTTTTCCACTTGCCTTCCTTTCTCGTCCCTACTCAGCTCTGCAGTTCCTTAAAGGACCCTAAATCACAATCAGTGAAAAAAAATTGGTTACAGGACCTGCAGAGTGGGCTGAGCAAGAGGGAAAATCAAGTGAAGTTTGTTAAGTAAAATCTAATATTTTATGGACATGAACACAGCACATATTATGATCCTTTGAGGTCCTGCATGTATACTGGCACATATACATTATCTGTACCCACCTCATGGCAGACATAATAGACATACACATACGAACACACAGAAAATGGTCACACATGCACAAGAGGGGGGAGCATGTGCTTTGAGAACTTCAGTACAGAGAGTTGCAGAGGCATGCAGTTATACAAGGTGACTTTGTAGGTCTCTGATACAGCAGGACAAAGCAACGTGTAGCATGAAGGACAGTAGGAGATACATTTCTGCCTTATCCCGTTAGTTTCTAGGGAATAAGACAAGGACAGCTTCCAGCTGAGCATGCATTGGGGTTTGTAAATGGCTGAGCTGTCAATTACACAATCACAGCCTGCTCCCTGTGCACCTCATGCCTAGCCTATCAGCTGAAATGGCTACACACTAATGTCCATTATTAATGTAGGACATTGGAGGATGGTTACAAGGAACCTCAGAAGAAACATCTATAAAATGCATTTGTACTTTCACCTCACTATCTGTATCTAATAAAAAGTTTTGATGACTTGAGTGGCTCTTTAAATATTACAGGTTAGAATTCCCAAGGGGAACTAATCATAAGAGAGAACATTAAAATGGCTCTCTCATTAACTGACATCCTGAAATATAATACATGAATAACTTTTTTGCATAGAAGTTATTTGTAGAAAAGTCTGAAAAAATTCCAAGTCTATATTTTATTAAAATACTGTATATACTCGAGTATAAGTCGACCCGAGTATAAGCCGAGGCACCTATTTTGCCACAAAATACTGGGTAAAATGAGTGACTTGAGTATAAGCAGAGGGTGGGAAATGTGCTGCCCCTGTGTCCCCCCTCTATCTCCTGTGTCTCTTCTCCCCTCTCCCTTCCCTGTGTCTCTTCCCCCCTCCCTTATCACCCTCCTCAACCCCCCTCCTCATTCTCAACCTCCCTCCTCAACCCTACTCCTCATCCTCAACCTCCCTCCTCATCCTCAACCCCCTCATCCTCAACCCCCTCCTCATCCTCCCTCCTCAACCCCCCTCAACCTCACACCTCAACCCCCCCATCCTCATCCTCAACCCTTTGCATCCTCAACCCCCTCCTTAACATCAACCCCCTCCTCAACCCCCCATCCTCAACCCACCTCCTGAAACCCCCCATCCTCATCCCCCTCCTCACCCCCCCTCAACATCAACCCCCCTCCTCAACCTCCCTCCTCCTCATCAACCCCCTCCTCACCCCCCCTCAACCTCAACCCCCCTCCTCAACCTTTCTCCTCCTCATCAACCCCCTCCTCAATCCCCCATCCTCAACCCCCCTCCTCAACCCCCCCATCCTCATCCCCCTCTTCACCCCCCCTCAACCTCAACCCCCCTCCTCAACCTCAACCCCCCTCCTCAACCTCCCTCCTCCTCATCAACCCCCTCCTCACCCCCGCCCCCTCCTCACCCCCCCCCCTCAACCTCAACCCCCCTTCTCAACCCCCCTCCTCATCCTCAACCCCCTCCTCACTTTCTCTCCTCTAAATACCTCCCCCTCACTTACCTGCTTCTTTTTCGGCCTCTGCTCCGTCTTGAGGGGGGTTGAGGATGAGGAGGGGGGAGGGAAAGAGACACGGGGGGGGTTAGAGAGACACGGGGGGGGGTTAGGTAGACACGGGGGGGTTAGGTAGACACGGGGGGGTTAGGTAGACACGGGGGGGGTTAGAGAGACACGGGGGGGGGTTAGAGAGACATGGGGGGGTTAGAGAGACACGGGGGGATTAGAGTGACACGGGGGGGTTAGAGAGACACGGGGGGGGGGGGGGGGGGGGGAGGGTTAGAGAGACACTAGGGGGAGTGACTCGAGTATAAGCCGAGGGCCCTTTTTAACCTTAAAAAAAGGGCTGAAAAACTCTGCTTATATTCGAGTATATACAGTACTCACAAGCAGGTATATTCAATATCTTGTTAATAACAGCCACCATGTTGCTTTAATTATAACTATAGAAAAAACAGGGAATGTCTTAACCTGTGTCAGAAAGAAGTACTCTGAAGAAACTTTATAATGCAAATGGATGTGGATGTGATAAAATGCCACTCAACTTCTTAAAAGTGTATACCTCGTATCAGCATCACATAAATCTTTACAGGGGTTGGAGTTGTAGCCAATTAGTCATAAATGGTCAAATTATCTGAATCACTGTTCTCTATATTTATGCAAATATACCCATACTATGTGGCAGTGACTGAAGTATGTCTCCCTGCAGTCATTGGTACAAATTTTGGAAACAATTTGTTTGAAATGTTTTATTTAATTCTTATTACAGGTATTTTTAAAGCCAAATGATTAGGCTTCTGGATGGCTGTTATACTTTGAATGAAACTCAAAACATATTAAAGCATTAGTTTTATAAACTGAGCAAAATTTGGTTTTGCTACTCACTGTCATTTCTACAGATTTATCTGAGTGTATTAGTAAACGTCATGTGGACAAGAATTTCAGCAAGGTTGAAACATCTCTTTGGAAAATGTTTTGCATTACAAATGCTGTGCATTTGTACTTCATTGCTTGCTTAGTTACCTTTTTCCATTGAAAAAAGAACAGTTAAGCAGTTAGGTTGTCTGATTATCAAGAAATAACTATATATATATATATATATATATATATATATATATATATATACGCAAACCTACATACATATACATACACTCGGCAGCCATTTTATTGGCTATAACATTCTAGTACTGGGTAGGACTCGCTTTTCCTCCAGAACAGCCTGAATTCTTTGTGAATTCTTTGTGGCATGGATTCACCAAGGTGCTGGAAATATTCCTTATACATACTGACATGAGTTTCACACATTTGCTGCAGATTTGTCAGCTGCACATACATGCTGTGAATCTCCTTCATTACATCCTGAAAGGTGCTCTATTGACTTGGGATCTGGCAATTATGCAGGCCATTGGAGTACACTGAACTTGGCATGTTCATGGAACCAGCTTTAGATTTTGTGTGCTGCACGACATGGCACAGGATGGCAGTAGCCATATTTGGATGAGTCTGTGCCAACCATAGCCTCAGTTTCCTGTTCTAGCTGACAGGGGTGGAACCTGCCTGAGCTTTCTTCAGAGACGCTCTTCTGCATACCACTGTTGTACAGCGTGGTTATTTGAGTTCTGTGGCCTTCCTGTCTGCTTGAACCGATCTGCCCTTGTCCTCTTAACGCTCCCATTAACAAGGCGTGTTTACTCACTCGCTCACTGGATGTTTTTGTTTTTTCACACCATTATACATTCTAGAGATTGTTGTGCATTAAAATACTAGGAGGTCAGCAGTTTCTGAGATGCTCATACCAATATGTCTGGCACCAACAATCATTTGATGGTCAAAGTCATTACGTCTTCTCCATTCCAATGTTTGCTAACTGAACGTCCTAAACATGAGCACCATTCTGTTCCCCTATATCGCAGATTACAGCATTTTTAAGAGACTAAGCCGGAAATAATGGCAAACTTTATTATTGATTTTCTCACTGACGAAAAATATATTTATAATTGTGCATCCTCCTTATTTTCCATATTTTCGCCATATCTGGTTGGCATGTGGTCACTAGAGGTGTAAATTAAGTGGTTTATTTTGTTTTGTACTTTATTACGTGTCCATGGGTGTTAAATGGCAGAGGTTACTTTCTGGTTATTGATGCAGGGTTTGTAACCCTTCTATTTGAAAGATTCATGGTTTTTAAGTGTTTGTCATACTCTTCAGTGTTGGAGCATATGTCCTGGTATCTCATTGCTTTCCTATGGATGTTGGCTTGCTTAGTTTATAAAAAGTTCACCGGTTCTGCAGAGAAATACATTTTAAGTTTGATAGATAGCAAAGAATTGCATGAATTGTGGAAGAGTCTGAGTTTATTTTCTTTCTTCTGTCCATATGATGAACAAATCATCAATCCACCATAATAGTTTACAGTTGTGAGTTATACCTGTGAGATGTGATACTCACAAGCTGTTGTCCCTAAATCCTGGAAAATCTTGCTACAGCGCATGCTCGGCAGACCCGTGCTACAGAGAGAGAGAGTGGGAGGCAGGGAGGGAGGCAGAGGGAGGGGGAGAGAGAGGAAGGGAGGCAGAGAGGAGAGGGAGAGAGAGGAAGGGAGGCAGAGAGGAGAGGGAGAGAAATGGAGGGAGAAAGACAGAGAACATGCAGAGCGCAGAGAGAGGGCACAAAGAGAGAGCTTGCACACAGAGAGGGTGCACAGAGAACACAAAGAGAGGACGCAAATAAAGAGAGACAGCACACAGAGAGACAGAGGGCTTAGAGAGAGAGACAGGGGTTCAAAGAGCGAGAGACAGAGGGCACACAAAGAGAGACCACACAGAGAGAGACCGAACTGAATATTGAACTTAACATATGATGCAGTCAATTATGATTTATATCACAAATATAATTGTCAGTGTGCGTCACGTTGCGACGTTGTTCACGCTCCGCGAGGTCGCAACCACAGCAAACCGTGTACTTAGGCTGGATGGGCGCCAAAGGCGCTCATCTTTGAAGCTTTGCGATGCAAGGCGAGATGTGTATGGCACAGGACATAGGCTGCATTGTGAGGGTCGCATCTGCAAGCCAAGCGCGTAACTCTAAAAACCCTCAAAAAATAAATTTTACAAAGATGATAACACACTCACAGACCGCACAGGGGGAGAGCCAGAAAGCCCGGGGGTGAGGTTGCAAGCGATTTTTAGCCATATTTGGGGGTCTTCGTCAATCCAAAATCGGCTAAGCGAGGAAAAAAGTGGCGGACAAAAAACTTAAAAAATTCTGAAATGGATGAAAACGAAGCTCAGCAAAAACAGGCACGTGGGACTTAGAAAATACACAACGGCAAAGACCATAACACTTACACCAACAACGCCAGGCACGCGGGACTTAGAGAATACACAACGGCAAAGACCATAACACTTACACCAACAACACCAGGCACGCGGGACTTAGAGAATACACAACAGCAAAGGCACTAACACTTACACCAACAACTCCAGGCACGCAGGACTTTGAAAATAAAACAAACGTCTCTCAGTGCGTAACACGCAAACATTCAGCTGACACACAGAGCAAAAACACACAGGGAAAGGACAGGGGGAGATGGTGGAAAGAGACACATGGCATTCCCAAGCACAAAACTTGCAGGTTAACGAAAACTGCAATGAGCGGCCCGTACAGTAGACAATAAGAAAGGCTTGCAATGTGCGCCGTACACGTTCATTGTGAGCCACGTGATGATCACCAAAGGCACTCATCACGGGGCTCAGTATGAGCACTGCGAGCAGGAGAGGCTTGCAATGAGCGCTTAGGGCGCTCAGCGTGGGGCTCGCGATGAGCGCCAAAGGTGATCAGTGCAAAGCAGGAAAGTTCAAGTACACGGAGGAGAGGCTTGCGATGAGCGCCGAAGGTGCTCAGAGGAGCAAAAGCCTCAAATTGTGTGGCAAACAGCATTGCTAGCCTTACAATTTTAAACCAGTCATTGTTGACGGGCAAGTCGCTAGTGTATATATATATATATATATATATATATATATATAAATATATATATATATATACTAACAATGTCTCTTCCAGATCGGCCATAGATTGGCATATTGTGGAGCCATTTTGTTACCCATGGCAGTTCCCATTATTTGTAGGTTGTTCAGTCGAGGTTTTCTTGGCAAACATACTAGAGGGGTTTGCCCTTTCCTTCTCTAGTGGACCATTATTTTTCTCACTTCTCTGCTATGACTTTCCCATCTTGCGTGACCCTACATAGTATAACTCACAGCTTCATTGAGGTACACAAGTCCCTTCATCACAAGGTAGTGATCCAGGAGGGGAATTTGTAGGTATTCCCCCTTTATTTCTGGGTATCCTTGTTACAAGTGAAATATTTGTGGATCAGGGTATATTCCATTAGTTTAACAATAGCATCAGTGACATATTTACGGTTCTGATTGTGTGTTGAAAGAAACTTAAGACATGCTTTTGAGTTGACTTGTGTCTTCTTCTGTCGATATTTTTCAAATGATCAGGATAATGGACTACTGTAATTTAGAAAGAAAGCAGCTGTATGTCAGATATGTACCGGCCAAAACAAATCATTTTCAATTTGATGCTAATTTAGCCTGGGTTTGGAGGGAGTTAACCCTAATTTCCAACTGTCAGAAATTTCAAGACATTTTGCTCACTTCAATTTAAGTGTTTAAATGTTTATTTTGGCATTTTTTACATACACTACTAATTCTCCTATGTCAGATGCATTCATAATCCAGCAAATGTAAGTATGCCTTTAACTAGTTTGATCTGTGACTTCAGCAAACCTGAGCCCCATCCATGTATATTTCCTCAAACAGATATAGTAATGAACTCACAATTCTGAGCTGGAAGCAGGTTTTTTAACTTGTTTTAGACATTCAAATGTGAACACAGATGTACTATTTATATACTGTACTACTGTGGAGGGCTTCTAAACGCTTTTTTGCCCACCATATTTGCCCACCATATATTAGATGATTGTTGTGGTTAACTACCTACTCATAAGGTCCATAACACAAGCTGAGATCCCGCCCCACGCTGATGATAGCCAGTAAGCTTGAAACAGCTGACTGTGGGTAGGATTCCCAGCTTGTGTATAATCCAACCTTGGCTTTGCAAAAAGCTGTGTAATTCAGCATGCATAAGCTTAAAGGAAGCCATGTTTAAAATGGTTATGGATTGAAAGTCCCTGCTCAGCTTCCCAGAATGTAGTGTAATGACTGTATTTCTCGGACTTCTGAGCAGGAAGCAGGTTTTTTTTTACTTGTTTTAGACATTCAAAAGTACTATTTATATACTATATATATATATATATATATATATATATATATATATATATATATATATATATATCTTAATTTAAATTTTGATGAAACAGCGTTAATTCTCTGTCCGTGTACACGGTTCTTTTCCACATCTTACAAGGTGGAGCAGACAGCAGTATTTTGGTACATTATCATCAGTCTGGATGCAGGTGTGAGAATTTGGCCCTAGTTGTGCCACAGTCAGTTGGTGCAACCTTGGTAGTCCATGAAGGCCTTAGTTGTTGGGGAGTAGTGCTACATGCCAGTTATATGCCAGGTATTTTAAGACAAAGCTGCCTTATGTCAGGGACCATGCCAGGGCTCAATCTTGTGGCAGATTTTATGTTTTAGCTTGAGTTCAACATGTACTATAGTATCGTGCCACAGTAGCTACAACTACGTGTTCTAGAGACATATCATTTAGAAGCACCTTTCATGGTTTTTTCAATGTTGTTCCCCTGATTGGTTGTTGATAAGCCCCAGTCCTTCTACCAGCCAAGCACAACTCATCAGATTATTTGTTGCTGCTTCAGCCTTCTCTCAGTGCCTTTTGTAGAAGCATTTGACTGGAAGTCTTTCTTCTTGCCCATGACTCTTCCTGCTCTATTTGCTACAGTTCCTGTTCCCTTTTAGATTGATCTTTGCTGCTCACCCGGATTGTTGCTGACCTTGTTCGATTTCTGCTGGCTTCTGATTTTTGGCTTGCATGACCATTCCTTTACCTGTTCCCTTTAGACTTGTTGTTTTGGACTTACCTTCTGCTAGTACTTTGCCCCTAAAGGGTTTCACACATACAGCCCTGACATTACAACAGGTCAATAATGGACCTGGGTGGAGTAGCCAAGACCCCATCTTTACTGAGATCTTGCAGAAGGAACTTTAAATTCCAACTGCTTCAAATGGTTTAAACACAAGGCTTGCAGGAGTCCTGCTGGTCTTGGTCATATGCTAACTCCCCAAGACAACTGCTTGTCTAATCTGGATTCTAAGCTGGATCAAATCACTTGGGCCGTTGCCACACTCTGTGCTCAGTTGGAGCCACCTGCAGTCCATCTTCCTGATCTAGCCCTGTTGCAAGGGGCAGCATCACAATTGTCTATAAATCCTCTCACAGCCCCCACTTACCTGCTCAACAATGCTACTCTGGTGATCCCACTGTCTGCCAATGTTTCATTCAACAATGTTCCATACAATAGGACCTCCAGCAAGCACTTTTCACATCCCGCATTTGTGGAATATGTAATATCTTTGCTTATAGTTGAAGCTTTAGCCTGTATAACACCACTGTGTCAGTGACTTTACCGTGTGACAGTTTACCATTGGGTTTTGGACCCTTGAGTCTGGATGACATGATGAGACATTATTTCCAGTCTACCTTCTGGGACTTTCCGAGCGCATAAAAGATGAACTCACTCGTTATGATTTATCAGAATCCCTGGAAGGTTTGATTTCTTTGGTTACCTGAATAGATCTGAGCGAAAGGAATACAGAGAAAACTTCTGTCCAAAGTCTCACCCTTCAAATTGGCACCTTAGTTCTAAATTCCTCCTGCTACTACCTCCTTACTTACTGAGGAACCTATGCAAATTGATTATACTCATCTCTCTCCGTTAGAGCAAAGTAGAAGACTTTCTGAAGGCCTGTGCCTTTATTGTGGAACCAATGGACATGTCCTCAGAACCTGTCCTACTCGACCAGGAAAAGGCCACATCTAGTAGTTAGTGAGGGGCGATTGCTAGGCGTATCCTTATTAGTCCCTCCACCTGCTACATTTTGACTCCTGGTACCAGTTACTCTTGCTTTGGGGCCTCAATGAATTGAGACATAATCTCTTATTGTTTCTGGTTCTTCAGGGAATTTTCCCAAAACCATTCTACCAAACGACAAGCCTTGACACTCCAGTCCAGTGAGGAATCTCCTTTTGCCTCTGGAAAGGACTTCAGATTAATCTGTTAACACTAACTCTGGCCCCTTCCATCAATAGGTAATTCAACTGGATATTTTGTCCTGTTCTACTGTTCCAATAATTCTTGGTGTCCTTTGCTCCTTAAGCATATTCCTCAAATTGATTGTCAAGAAAACCTGATATCAATTTGGTGCCTGAAATGTGTAGAGACTTGCATAACCAAGGCTGTTTCTAAGGTCAATCTGGAAAACTCCTCTGCAGAGTTTCAAGTCAAAGCTAATTTGCCACCATAGTACCAGAGTTTTTCAGATTTTTTCCTCAAAGCCAAAGTTGATATACTGCCGCCTCATCGTCTGTATGACTGGTCTAAAAAATTGCTTTCTGAAGCTGTGCAACCAAGATTTAGAATGTATCCATTGAGTCCAAGGTCATTTCAGAGTATGTGCAGGAGGACCTATCCAAGGCTTTCATCCAAGAGTCATTGTTGCCAACAGTCGCTGGCTGCTTCTTTGTCTCCAAAAAGGACAGTGGCATAAAGATCATGGTGAAGCATCTCTATCCCCTTCCACTGATTTCTGAACTATTAGATTGTATCCTTGGCTCCCAAATTTTCACTAAGCTCTATCTATGAGGACCCTGTCACTTAATACACATAAGAGAAGGAGAAAAGTGGAAAACGACATCAATACAGAGATGATCATAATGAATATCGTAATGCCCTTCGGCCTATGCAATTGTTTGTCTGTCTGTTTTAACGATTCATTAATGATACATTTTTGGTGGTCTATTCTCACCTGATCTAGCCACACATACAGCCTTATTAAATTAGAAGCCGTAGCGCCATCAGCAATCCCGCAAGGGCTGCGGGTTGAAATTCGACTGCGTTACATAGCTATTAAATTAGAACATGCCGTGATCAATTAGTCAAACCCGTAGTTACGTGTTTAGATGTAACCAATGGCAACAAAGATTGCCATCATTATGTCACAGAAAAATGGAAGCTGGATTTCAAAGTCTTACGGGCTTCAATTACGAGCTTCTATCCCACCAGAAATGGTGCAATATTGATAAAGCCATAAATATGATATTCTAGTCTATGCAAGTTCCATTATATGTATTAACACATTGATTGCCAGGATCGATATAACACGGAATTTAAACATAATAAACATTTTTTTACATTGACGATTTGCGAGCTTCAGAATGTTGTACTATATATTTGAATACTGAACATCACTTTTCCTTTTTTATAAGTACAGTAGTGTGTGTATATTTGCTTTCACAGTGCTACAGATTGGACTTTAACCCCCCTTGCGCCTCCTCTCTAGTACCCGTTGGCTTCTTGACTGGGTTACGGGCTTGAACGCAAGTGAATTTGTTGCAATCTAATAGCATGATTGGAAACGTAACAGTTAAGGGCCTGAGAGAACAAAGGATTTGTGGCCGCGCAGCTCAAATGTACACAGCCCGTAGCCTTTTCTCTCCCTTACCCTGCAAGTCGTTGGCGGGTTGCTTTATGGGGCCAATTAAATAGCAGTAAGTCTTGCGGGCTACGTTACGGGCTATGGTTTTACACGTTGAGCTAATTTAATAGAGCTTATATTCTGCAAGTTAGTAAGGTTTTGCAATGGGTATGAGAGAACCACCTAATTACAAAACTGGAAAAAAAGTTATTTTATTCTGTACTCTGGTGAAATAAAAGCAGATCCAGCTTAAACAGCAGAATGTTAGCCGCTATTATTATGACACTGCCCCGCACAATCTCTGCTGCTCAGTCTCGGATACCTCAAGAAAATGTTTCCACCTAGAGGGTGGCTGTATGTGCCTCCATCCTAGCGTAAAGAGGTCCTAGAACTATCTATTGCCTCTAGCCCGCCTGGTCATCACTGAGTCTGCAAAACTCTGGACTTTATATTTAGTTATTTTTGGCGGCCTAAGGCTTGTAGCCAAATTATGCCCATGACAAGCTGCAGTTCACACTACGTTATAAAATTGCAGGGATAATTTAAGGCAAAATTTGACAAATAGTTGAGTGGATGGTAGATCCTAGCTAGTGGGGTGCTGGTGGATTGCAGATGACTTTTGGCTGGGGTGTCCTTCATAGCATAGTGGGATGAGTTGTTAGTGGGTACAATACATTTCTAGGATAGTTGCAGGTGAGTGGGGTAAATTGGCTTGGTTGTTGATGAGATGTCTGATGGTATTGATGAAATTGGGGGGTGCATCTGAATTACATCTACAATAACTTGTGCGTGAATAAGCACAGTAAATTGTTGGGTGGATTGTTTAGGGGTGCAGCCTCGTGTTGGGGAGATTTGGTATATTACTGGTTGGGTTGTTTGTGAGATCTATGAGGGGTGTTAATGATATTGAGTATATTGTAGGGTGGGGTGCATATGACTAGGGTGCAGAAGTGAGTGGATATAATTATAGCCCAGCTTGGTGCTGAGTGGACCCGGATTCTGCCTGTAGCGTGGACCGACATCAGCGTGCATGGTTGCGCTATTCACGTGAGGCCTGCTGGACTTAGACTGCAATGAGCGCCGAAGGTCATTGCACTGCGAGCCTTGCATAGCGAGGCGAGCAGTTGAATCATGCAGTTCATTCAAACACGTAACTACTAAAAAGCCAAAAACAAGCAAAATCATTATGAATAAAAAAATAACACTCACACACAGCAAAGGGGGAGAGCCAGGAAGCCAAGGATTGCAGTTGCAAATGACTTGGAGCCATATTTGCCATTCTCCACCACTCGAAAATCGGCTAAGCAAAGGAGAAAATGGCAGCTGAAAAACGTAAAAATTCTGAAACAGGATCAAAACACGCAGAACTTAGAAAATACACGACGACGAAAACAGTAACACTTACACTAACAACGCCAGGCACATAGGACTCTGAAAATAAAACCAACGAGGACCAAAAGCCTCACATTGTATGCCAACCAGCATTGCCAGCCATACAATGTAATTCCCGTCATTTTTCACTGGCAATTGCCTAGTATATATATATATATATATATATATATATATATATATATATATATATGTGAGGAACATTATTTTTAGCATCTGGAACTTAAGTGTTTTTTACTTATTACATTCAGTTGTTTACATAGCGTTTTACTCTTCTTTCACATAAAGGCATATAAAAGCGCACAGTCTATCTTTAGTGGCATTTAGAATAGAAATGTTATGTTGTTAAAAACATACAAGAGATCCCACATCACTTTACTGCATGATGTGGTGTTTTATTTAAGCAAAGTATGTAAATAGAATAATCCAACATTTTAACGAAGCTGCAAAGCCGCAGAATACACAAATGTGTAGAATAGTATTTTTCAGGAATGCAGTTTACCATTCCAAGCCACACATTTATTTTTCAGTCCTAAGTAAGCTTAGCTTTGCCAGATCCATCAAATTCTACTCTAACAAACATCTGAGAATAGGAGAACTTTAACTCTCCTGCTTTGCATGGGGTACCTTCCTAATAGTAATAGGATACGGCACAAGAGGTTTCTAAGCCAAGTCCGTGTTCACTTGGCATGAAACACAGGTTCTGTTCTGAGCAAGAAAGCACTGGCTATACTGCCAAATCATGTCAAGTCTTAGGATACACACATATGATCAGTTACCTTAGTTTTCTTTTAGAGTATCAACTAAAAGAAATGGCCTTTGTAGATCAGCTAAATAACTTTTACAAACAACAAAGACTACTTTTCACACCATACTTTTCGTTTGAAAAATATATATGATAAAAGCGATAAATATTTTAATGTTCTTGGGGCGCTCTTTGATTCCTATGAACCTACTACTGAGAAATATAGATGTAGACAAAGTAGTGTGGTTTAAACAGACATATTATGCTCTATGTATCAACGTTATTGGTCCTGTATAGTTGTTATCTTATTACTAGCGACTTGCCCGTCAAAAAATGACGGCAATAGATTGTAAGGCAGGTAATGTTGTTTGTGTGCAAAATTAATTTGGTTGGTGTTTTAAGATCCTTCGGCGCTCATTGTGAGCCTCGCTCTGAGCGCCTTCGGCTCTTGGTTGTTTGTGTGCTAAGCAGCGTTGGTGTTTTTTTTTTTTTTTTTGGTATGGCAATGAATAATTAATAAAATAAGAAATTAATATACTTTACCTATTGTGAAGTAATATATACAGCATTGTGTTGAAGAGCTGGCAATCTGTTTTCATGTTGCTGCAGCATCAGTGCTGTGGAGCTGCTGTGTAAGCATCATGAATGTGTGCAGTGTGTAGTGTAATAGTGTGCGTGAGCGAGGCAAATCCGTTAGGGTAGCTGTGTACTTCCGGATTGTATAAGTTAGTGTTCAAAAATGGTGCCTAATGTGTGGTATGCGGCTGTGGCTGATTTTGCGTCCTTGTTTTTGGACTTCGTCTGACTTTTTCCGAAAATCCGTAGGTTTTTGGTGGTGTTTTGCGTGTTTAGGGACCTTTAGCCTCGTTTTCGTTTTGTTCGGTGGCCATTTTTTCTCTCGCTCAGGTGATTTTCGGTTGTCTAAACTCAAACTTAAATCGAGGTGTAACTTCGAGCAGCGTTAGCATCAACCCGCATGCTCACAACTAGAGACATTGACCTATTGAGAAGAGTGAAGAAAACAATTGTAATTTAAAGATTATTTCACAATAGGTTTATTTAATTCTACAATAATAATATGGAATCTGAAGGGTTATATTTAATTCATATGGTTGTTTGTCTGCATGTCTGTAAATGTAGCCCCCCATATTATAAAAAACATTTTTATAATTTAGCATGAGACATGATTTCTTGTTTACTTTAAAAAAAAGTATAGCGTATAATTAAAAAAAAAACCACAAAACAAAATGATCTTTAATCTAGCTTATACAATAAGATTACACAGTTTTGTTTTACTCTTATTGAGAGGAATTCCCTTCAGCAGATTACAAGGGGTGGTCATTTAAGCCTCATCAAACGCGTCCTTACCGCTTTGTAAAACTGCATTTAGCTGCAGTGTATAACAACTTAAAATAATGTTTTTCTGAGGCTTGTGATTAAGCCCCAAAATAGAAAACAGTACAACCTTTTATAAAATAGTTGTTTTGAGAAACTCATTGGTTTTGCCTTGGTAACACTGCAGTCTCATGTTTTCAGTCTTATTGTTCTAACCACTCCTCCTATGGACAACTTCATTTCCACTACCACTCACTGTTCAGTTTTCTCAAGGCTTAGCTTTTCCCCTTGCTTTTCTATGGTTACCTTATACTCCATTTGGAAAACTAATAATCTCCTTTGGATTTCAGTACCATCTCCATGCTGATGATAACCCAAATTTACCTTTTCTCTATTTTTCACCTACTTCTCCAATATCTCCTGTTCAATAAAGAGCTTTCAAAATCATTCATTCAAAGGTTGGCATAAGAAGAGGCCACATACGAACCCATGGCATGGAAAATAAAGGTTAAAGAGATTCTTTGTAGTAAAATACATTTTATTTAAACTTCAATATCTTTAAGAGGGTTATTAGATTTTGCACTATAAGTTTTATCATGAGAAAATTGACAAAGCATCTCTCCAGAATAAAACTCTTTATCCATCAAAATCACCTTCCCAAATTTATCTGCAGGTTTAATAACTAAGGAAAGGTGATTCTGAATAGTCTTCAAGACTTTTTCTTGATTAGATAAATTATAATTATAACATTTCTCCTCCCCTATCCCCTATTTTCTAGATTGTGACATTTTTGTAGGGTCAAAGCAATATAACTTTCCACAATTTGATTTCTTACTGCGGGGTTAAATAACTTTTTGCTTTAATGTTGTACCTTTTAAAGATAACAGATGGGAATCACCCTTATAAGGCTCTCCTTCCATTTCATCTGGAAAAAAAAGACATGAGCATTAAATTCCTGGAAAGTCTCATTAAGTCCATTTCAAGTTTAAGAAAATCTGGCTGCTGTTTAGGACAAAATGATAAACATTTGACAACTATTAGCATTGTCTACTTCTGATCTTAGGGGCTGCTGATCTGTATCTTTGAGGCACATTTACTCTTCTGTGACTGGCCTCCCAATCTGGTTTGTCATTTTCATGGGCTTTCCTCTCACCACTCGCAAAAAAAGGTGAGACCCCTGGGGATACGGACAAGTCCTCCAAGCTAGTGTCACTGGATGCTGACAGTGAATTAGATTCAAATGAGAAAGTGGCGACACTCTCAGATTGCACGGTTTGTCTCCTAACCTGACGGCTTCTGGTATCTGACGTCATCATCAGGTGTTTCCACTGTCATTGTAGCCCTTTGTGAAGTTGCCTGCATCCCGGACAAACTTTGTTCTCAAACTCTGATCTCATCAAATCGTTCTTGATTCATAGAACATTTTCCACTGTAGGAAGTTGTTTTAAAATATGTTCAATATTCAGTATAATCAGGTCAAAGGCTCATTTATTCAGTATTTTCACAAACTTGTGAAACTTAGTGGGACGCAATCTAGGTTTCAAACGCCTTTGAGAAATGTATTGTATGGTACTGATACGGATTACTGTGGATATTGGCATGCTAATTTTAGCATGGGGTTAACATAGTAATTTGGAATGACATCATATGTATGCTGTCTTGTAAAAGGTGGAAGAGATGTAACATTCATTATCAGCTTGAGAAAGGCCTTCTATGTCTCAGATGTTGCTTACAGAGTACCTGTTATTTCTGCTTAGCACCAGTTCCTCCCTTATGGCCTAAGGAGTGCTGTCTCATTGTACCTTATATATTGAACTATTTTTACATTGGTTATAGCAGAGAAGCCAACTTCACAAAAATAGGTAGTTCATTGAAAATTGCTACAGAACAATGAGAGCTTGTTAAGCCAAATTTGTAAAGTCACCTTGAAGTGAAATGCAGACGTTTTTCCGATAATTTTCTTTGTGACACATTACACAAACTTTAGTAACAGCCCAGGGTGTTCCAACGACCAGTTTGAAAAGCACTGCTGTACTAAATCCTAACGGAGTCATAAGTAAGCTGACTACTGCAACTCACTCCTCGATGACTCCCTCCTTGCTCTGCTATATGTTCATTTGTATTTATCTTAATGTATGTACAGCGCTACGGAAAATGTTGGCGCGTTATAAATTAACTATAATAATAATGAACTATAATAATTGACCATTCTCTCAACTGACTCTTCTGAGCCCAATTTATCTTAAATGCTTCTGCAAGGCTTATTGATCTCAGCAGTCTCTTCTTTTTATGTTCTACTCAAATTCACTGGATGTCCTTGTCGTCTACTGTCAAATTCAAAATCTTAATCTTCATCTACCGCATCATATAATCTCATCTCCAAATACCCCCTAAGCTTGCAATAGCTGTGTCAACAACTTACTATCTTCATCCATTATTACCTATTCCACATCACACTCTTCCCCTCTCTTCACACTCTGCGAACTCTTCTATTCAGGCAAGCTTACAGCAATACTCCTTAGCACTCTTAAAACACATAGTAAATTTCTGCCCAGAACACATTTAGCAACTCTCTACCTTTTGTCTCTAACATTCTTGAAACACCAAAAAATGTTATGTGCTCATGGCAGCTGGACCCTAAAGTACTTTTTTTGTCCTTTATGTATTTTTTTTATCCAGTTTTATCCCTGTGCTAAAGAATAGTTTGGTGCTTTATTATTATCTTTATTTGTAACACGCCAACATATTCCGTACCGCTGGACAAGGGTTAAGTATGAGGCAAAACAAAAATTGACACATAGCAAAGAATGCATAGCCCCGTCTTTGAGTTTAGAATCTAGTGTGCGTGAAGTTTTGCTGAAACACCTTACAAGATTGAAAACTCGCAAACTTACAATCTGAGTAAATTACGGTAATATTTAGAATAATTATTGGTTTTCTTAATGGGTTTAATATCAATAGAGTTATTGAAAAAATAATTTAGAAACCTTGCTGCCAATGCACTTCTTTCCTTACAGAAAAATATTAGAAGCACTGTATGAAGTTCTCTTCAAATTGAAGCAAAGTAATCACTTTTTTATTATCTGTCAAATACCCACAGGTCAAAATTTCAACACATTTGTTACATGTTAAGTAGGGCATGCATCGTAATTGAACTGTACAGCTGGGAACGTTGTGGCAAAGCTAAACAAATTGATGATAGGAAAATACACCAAATGTAGCACAAGGTTCTTTCTGTATTACACTAATGCTATTCCTTTTTAATATATACTCACAATTAGAAGTAAATAAAAGAAAAAACACGCAAGTGTAGCATTTTCCGCTTTCTGCCAAATGAAATCAGAGGCCATCATAAATATGTATTGTGTACAAAGATGGAGTTTGGGTTTATGATGCAGAATAAAAAATGTGTTGGTATGTGTATTACCAGAGGTGGACACTATACACATCCAAACGGACAGTACAATAGAAGAATATCTCTAAAC